>CANNZV010002923.1:129897-162481 GCA_947561585.1 Caprella mutica
ATATATTCAACTTTGAGGTTCAATCGCCATTTTCGCTTTACTTTTACACGAAACCCCTATAAAATGATTTCAAACTTCTATATATTAACATGCAAATACGAGGACAAGAAATGTGTTGTTTGGTGACGTCATATTTTTGTGTCATCTTATAGTTACTATACCCGTTATGTTCCTGTAGCCAGGTTTTGGAAGACCCATTTGATTATTATAAATATTGAAGGTAATAATCCAATTACTAAGTACACAGTACACCCATAACGTAAAAATATAAACCTACCCCTCACTCTATCTAGTAAAATGATTATTAATAATGAAAGAATTGTTTAAACAGTATAAAACAGATTCAGTATAACGGATATAATGTGTCTTTGCAATTCATTATTTTATCTGTTGTTCCAAATCTGCAGATCTGGAACCCGTATAGAATATGGGAAACTCTGAGACTCAGTCTTTAGAAATGGGAAGTTAAAACAATACATATGCCAGAAATTATCGCGTTTATTACTGTTGATTTATCAGTGTTTAGCCAATAACTGCACGTGGAATGAGAATCAATGAAGGGTGTAAATTGCGAAATCGTCGCTGCTAAGCCAATGGGAGGCAATACTGGATTGGGTGTCATGGATTCTTATATTAAATCAGGCAATTGGAATATTTGATTGATTGTCAAAGATTCTTACAATATATGTAAATCCTTTTGTTAGTATTTGTTCCCCATTATTGTACCTCTAAGTAAAGGCTTTATTTGTTGTCTAGTTTTGTACCATAGCTAGTACGATATGAATTGATGTGAGAAATTAAAACGTTCTGAAAGTTGTTAGTTACTGTTTGAATGTTCAACAAAGAGGTGATATCCAGTTGTGTTTTTGTGTTAGTTTAAGTTTCTATTTTTAACCTGTCTTACAGCGTTTAGTTCATTTTTACAGTCAGTTATATGTATTTTGTTTCCTTTTCTTTCCAGCTGTGTACCGAGCTGAATCCTAATTGAAGCTAAATCCTAAGATTGAATCCTTGTTGAGCCTGAGCCACCCTAATGAACCTGAGCCACCCTAATGAGCCTGAACTACCCTAATGAGCCTGAACCACCCTAATGAGCCTGAACCACCCTAATGAGCCTGAACCACCCTATAATGAGCCTGAACCACCCTAATGAGCCTGAACCACCCTATAATGAGCCTGAACCACCCTAGTTGAGCCTGAACCACCCCAATTAATTAGCCCTGTACTTTACTTCCCTTTGGTTACCTATCTACCACTTGCAAGGTTAATTTTTCTTGGTTTTTAGTTTATTTCATATTTACATATGCTCCATTTTTGTTTCATTATATGGTTGAGACCACCTCCAACCCGTGCCATTCCAATTTTTTTCATTAATAAACTAGTGTATTTGCCCGTTAAAAATAACGGGTCTTCAATAGTAATTTATTACCCGTTGTTGAATCATTTTCAGTGAACTCAAATAAAATTTATTTTTCTGCATAAACTGATACTTTTTTCATAGATAAAAACATTTAAAAATTGAATTAAAACAGGGGAATTTAAATATCAAGTCAATATATTCCCGTGCGTATCATAGTTACATTCTTCATGTTTAAAACCAATCAAATAAAAGCGGACACCAAATAACTAAATAAATAAATAAATAAATAAATAAATAAATAAACACACTAAGAAAATTATTAGTATAGATGCTTAATTATAATTAATCATTTTTGATAGGACTTAAAACTAAATTGTTTAAATTTCTTTTCAATAAATTTAAGTCTTTTGTGTTCTAACTAGTTTTTCTAATCCTTATATGAAATTTCTTTAGCTTGAAAATCTATTAGAACTTTCAATATATAAGGTAGTACAACTACTGGATTTTTTGTCAGGAATTCTTAGAGTATATTAGGCAGTTGTTGCAAAATTTGTAACGATAACAAACAGGCAGTGCAATAACATGCTGTGTTGTCATATTTTCTGTAATTCTCCTGTGGCCTCTTTCAGCATGTAAAAGTGCCTTGTTATGACGCAAAACCAAACGCCATGCGTCCTACTGAAGATGAGGAGTCCCGTAAGTTTTTGGATAGTTCAAAGTTGGTGTTGGTACATAATATTCTGCAGAAGGAGCTATAATATCAGAGTATCCGTAATCTTCGATGGATCTTTTATTATCTAACAGGATGTAAGCTGAAATAATAGATCAAAATCAATTTTATGAGTAATATAATATTTGAAACAGTGCTAAAAATTATTTCAAAAGGACTATTAACTCACCACCAACAACTCCGATAGCGACAGGTACTGCTGCTGCCAACAAGCTTCCCAGTGCTCCCATAGCTGTGGCTGCGATTGTCAAAGCAGAGCTGCTAGTCGCAACTTCACATACTTTGTTTGGAATCTGTAGAGCATTGAGTATCTGACTCAAGATGGTGGGATCTATTGTACTGAGGCGAGCAGGTTCATTTGGTTTGAGTCTCAAACATGTTAGGAAAGTATCTAGGGTATCGCTATCTAATGGACCGTTTTGATACAAATATCCTATCAATAGAGGCGCAGTTAGCTCTCCATCAAAAGAAGATGGTGGCAAACCTATAAATTCCAGGCACCCATCGAATAGTGGACAGTCAACCGTCTCTCCAGAGTCTGTGTCACCTGTTCCTGTTGCAATTATTACTGCACCTGGTCCTCCAACTACAGCCGACGTGTCACCCGGGCATGACGCACTATTTAATGTTAATTGTGCTATAATCCTCTCTATAGTTGCCTGATCCAATGTATTACCAGGGTTTGAAATTGGAGTTATTCCAAGTCCTTGGAGTATCTGATTAAGCGTAGTGATCTCCAAATCACCATTAGCCAGGAGTAACAGATTTAAGATATCGGTAGTCAGTGTACTGGTGCCAGTGAGTGGTCCTAGTCCATTACTGGTGAGAAGTCGGTTCAAAAGAGGGATATTGAATGAGCTTTTTCCTGAGCATTTGTCTTTTAGATGCTGATCAAACCCTAGTTCATGGAAACTGAAGCGTCCGCTCTGGAAAAGAAATATCATATTCAAAGATCTTATTAGATTAGATATAAAATGTATATTCACATTAATCTAAATCCTACTTACCTCCACTTGTTTCTGGTGAGCTGTTAAACTGTTACTTTCATCTCGAAAATTTCTTGCTTCCATCACTTCCAAAGGAGAGTCTTCTGTTTTTTTCCCGGTGAACAAAATTTTCTTTTTATTGTATAAATCTAGCTTTTCACTGTAAATTTCAGTGTCAGCGCTAACAGTTAAAACTAATGATGAGAGCACAAGTGTGCCGAGTAAAAGTAAAACAACCTGCATGTTCAGATGGAAACTGAAGGAGAAATTGAGAGTTTGAAAATCTTACAAAGGTGGTAAGGAGATAAATATTCTTTTAGCTCATAGCTTTAGTCTACGTTTACTGTATTGTGATAAGTTGATTTATACTCATCACGTTTATAATGTATATTTGAAAATAGATTATTTGTATTCACTAATAGAAATAGTTAGTAATCCTTCGTAAATTCCTAATAAATCATCTTCATCTTGTAAATATTTTTTGTATTTCTTTAAATTTCTTAAATTAATATATTACTACTGATCAAGTAGTTCATTTATATTGAAACAGTTTAATTTTCTTCAAATTTTATAATGTAATTATGTTTATAAAAATATATAGTAATGAATATATTATTGGCAATACAGTGGAACTCCTTTATAATGAAATCTGGTATAGTGATAGAAGTGTCCTAACATCTACAGGGTGACCCACAAAAAAGTTAACCTAACTTTTAATTCGCATATTTCAACAACTATTGTAGGTACAGTTTTCTTTTAAAGGTCCCTTCCACTCCAATTCTTTTTATTTCTCTATTCCTTAGAACTAAGGCTACTGATTATAAAACTGCAAACCATTTCAAATTTGGTTCTGTAGTTTTATTATAATATGTAATTTAAGATTTTTTCCGTCCGTTCTACTACATCTCTGAATTTCAAGCAAAGAAAAAGCCTGCATATGTCCGATAGGCTAACTAGTTCCGACAAATTCAAAACAATAACAGAGCTGATTAAAATATAATGGATCCATATGACTAATCCAAGAACCTAATTAAGTATTTCTTACTAATAGTTTTCATATATCAAAACATTTATCCAATCTAGAGCACTGTCCCATTTTAAAACACTGCATTTGAAAGGTATGTACTATGTATATACAAACGAATATACCTACTCAAGTATGCGGAATTTTTCTTCTTATGAATCTCAGAATGAAAAAAAGCGAAATGTGAATATTTCTTATATGATTAATTGTGAACAGAATACTTGATCGATTTTTACTTCTGCTTTCTGTGATATGTTATATATCCTTTTAACTCTACATATTTAAAGCAATTCCAGATTTTTTCAATTTTGAGTGGAGAGGACCTTTAAGTATCAATTCGTTAATGGAAACTTTTTCCATCCACAGCTAAATTTTCATGTTGTCACATATATTTTTTAAAGGTCCTCCCCAGGCTCCGGGAGAAAATGAGTTTATTACATAATATTATAGAAATATGGTCTATGATCATTATTCCGCAAACCACATACAATTAGGTTCAGTATATATTATATTATTTGTTTTTAAAGTTTTTAATACTCTGTGAGCAACAATAATTGAGCGAATCTACAACCTGACGCTGGAGAAGAAGATTGTACACTCTTTGTTTTGATTTTAAATTTAGATTTTTAAACAAACAATGCGTTTTCGGCCTTCTTTTAAGATATTAATTGTTTCTAAAAGTATATAAACGTTTCTTTAATGAGTTTATCGAAATTTAAACCTTTAAACGAATAATAAATAAATTTATTAAACCAAATACTTAGTTGACAATCAAAACAAATGGTGGACATTCTTCTTCTTCAGACTGAAAATTAGAAACTCGGAAGTAAAGTAGGTTTTGTAGAGTTTGGATTATAAAAATCTTTTAAAAGCATATAAAATTAAAAATATGCTATCAAATTTTATGGGGTTTGCATTAAAATGATAAGAAACATTAGCCTCGTTGATTTAAGCAATAAAAAAATTTGCTTGGAGAGGACCTTTAAGAACTATAACTGTTTCTGTTAAGAAAAATAGAGAAAATTTTGAAATATTAAATTCATTTCTATCAACAGAAACATTTATATTTTTTAAAATGAGTTGTTCAACAAAATTGATTTTGTCTTCACATCGTCTGTCCACTTGCAGTCTGAACGACCATTGTTAAAATTTAAACTGGTGCCTTCCTGTCGATTGAAAAAGGTTCAAATAACAAGATATTTGAAAAAAACTGTACCTACAATAGTTGTTGAAATATTTTTTGTGGGTCTAAGTGATTTTCAGATGCAAAATTAAAGCATACATAAGGAATAATTTTATCATTATATATTAGATAATATTAAAAAAAAACTCTACAGATATATATTACCGATATTACACTTTGTCTAGTTAGGACTTCTTTAAAATACCCAGTTTTAGGTGGAAGTTTATTTTCAAAACTACGAATCTAAATGTTTTAATTGCAGCGGTCACTACCTTCAGTGCAGAATTTTCCTTCAGACTGAGAGTTCAGTGATTTGGTCCCATACTTATAGTTGCTAAAGCATGTCTCAGTAACAGCAGGTTATACTTGTAGTGTGTTCCCTTAACATGTGTGAGTTTTAACTTTAGGCAATGGAAAAGTAGAGAGATGACCCACTAGTTTTATTTTTATTTAGGACTGGATATTCACAATAATAAACTGTACTAGTCAAAAATGGTTACAAAATTAAATTCACCATAACTTTAACAAGAACCATCGTGTACCTGAACTAAATTATTGATTTTCTAAAGATCAATTTCGGGCCAATTGTTCTGTATTTACAATATGAAATGAATAACTGAACATAACACTAACTTCATACTTTTCTGGTAGGAGAGATAAGTAGTTGTCAGGGATTTTCTGCAGTAATATCCCTTTGGAACATATAAGAAGAAATGTTTATAGGGCATGATCTATGATTAATATTTTAAACTTACATATTTTTTATATTGATTATTTTTTTCTATTTATAAACTTTTTCATGTAAATTGACCGAATGTTTTAATAGATTAACAATCTTCATTACTCAACTTAAATATATTTCTATAAACTGAACACTTTAAATAATTTCTTTCATGATATCAGATATTTCAAAATTGCAAAAAAAAATGAAATTATATGGTTTGATTTCTTTTGTTTTCCTTATTTGAAATACCTAGTTTTAATAAGGTCACATTTCTCCCACCATCCTGTCGCCAACTGCATCAAAATTGAAAGAAAATTGTAAAATTAGTCGATTTTCTCCCTGTTCGCCCCACTTACGGATTGACTCAAATTTTAAATGCGTTTTATCTTTTCAATTTCTCTCATATTTTTAAATATATTTTATCACTATTTTTACAATTCTCAATCAATTTTGATGCAGTTCGTGGCAGGTCAGTCCAAAGGAGTATCCCTTATTCCTATCAACCAGAAAGTTAAAATTTCGAAAAAGAATAAATTAAAGCTTAAGATAAAATTCAATTTCTTTCCCAATCTGATAAACTAAAAATAATCTAAAACAAACCTCGATAAACCAATTTGTTCTAAAAATTATCTGTAATTCGAGACAAAAAAATGGAATTGAACAAAAATTGAAGAAAAAGGTGATAAAAAATATTCCAAATTTAAAAAAAAATGCAAAAATTTCAATATTTATTTTATCGAAAAAATGTCATGACACAACGTTTTTTCGAATTTGATTTCACATACCATATAAAAATTTAAGCTACATTGTACTATAAATAAAAGAGACTGTCCAGAATCTATACGCTCACCTTAATGAAAACTGACTCGTAATCTGTACCGAATTGAAAGCAATCGGTCAAAATCCGTATTTTTTCTTTTTTGCTCTTTATGTAAAAAAAATCATTATTTCAAATATAACAACTGAGGAAGTTCTAAAATTATGATATTTTCTTTTATTAATTACGTTTCTTTGATATGGTAAATGATGTAAAAGTATTCCTAATTTTACTTTAAACAATTCCTATATGATAAGCAAAAAATATAGGAATTAAATTATAGAAAAAATTTTAATTCATTTTTATAAATTATAGCAGATTTAAGTTATTCATCGAGATGTGTTATTGACATGAATATGTTTTTCTACTATACTAATTGTTAATGAAATCAATTAAAGAAAGTGTACCTACTTATTAATTATATCCAAAGAGGACGAACCAGTCTTCTCACAAATGATGTATTTTTCGCTATACTTCAGAGATATTTTCATTACACGACATTTGAGATTTTTTTTTAAAATTAAAACGAATATTTTTTTATAAACAACTTTCTACTTTATGCTTACTTAGCCGCTATCGAGACTAAAAGGTGCGGATATTATCGTGTTTGTACAAAATTTGCACTACGACTTTTTTTATGAGACTTGATGTAGCAGGTTTTTTAGAGGTAGAAGAAAGTTAATGAGGTTTAACTGATACTTTTTAAGACCTTTTTTTAGTACTATTACAATATAAGGAACCGTATTGATTTAAATTAAATTATGATTTATTCAATTTAAACACAATATTGTAAAACGAGTCAAATTAATACATCTTCTACATCATTTTCGATTGTTCACTTTTTTTTAGGAAAATGTCAACTGGTGAATTCTTTTCCGCTGACATTAATTTAAACTGCTTTTATAATCTAACTAGAAACCAAAATAGAATATTTAACTCGCCAAATATAGTCCCAACCCGTTAAAAAGGTTGTTGTCTAACCTAAATTTAATTTTAGAAATTATTAAAATCTAACGAGATGGGATGAATTTTCTGAATTTTCTAACGGAAGATATTTCAGATTGTGATGTTCTGACAGGAAATTTTAATCCTACAATATTATAACAGGAGATATTAGAGTTTGAATATTCTAGCATGAGTTATTAGAACTTGTAATGTTCTAATTAGAGATATTAAAGAATATTTTTCTGAAATGAACATTTTACTGAAATGAATATTTTAATGAAATGAACATTTTACAAAAATGAACATTTTACAAAAATGAACATTTTACAAAAATGAACATTTTACAAAAATGAACATTTTACAAAAATGAACATTTTACAAAAATGAACATTTTACAAAAATGAACATTTTACAAAAATGAACATTTTACTAAAATGAACATTTTACTGAAATGAACATTTTACTGAAATGAACATTTTACTGAAATGAATATTTTACTGAAATGAACATTTTACTAAAATGAACATTTTAATGAAATGAACATTTTACTGAAATGAATATTTTACTAAAATAAATATTTTACTGAAATGAACATTTTACTGAAATGAACATTTTACTGAAATGAACATTTTACTGAAATGAACATTTTACTAAAATGAACATTTTACTAAAATGAACATTTTAATGAAATGAACATTTTACTGAAATGAATAATTTACTGAAATGAATATTTTACTAAAATGAATATTTTACAAAAATGAACATTTTACAAAAATGAACATTTTACAAAAATGAACATTTTACAAAAATGAACATTTTACAGAAATGAACATTTTACAGAAATGAACATTTTACTAAAATGAACATTTTACTAAAATGAACATTTTACTGAAATGAACATTTTACTGAAATGAACATTTTAATGAAAAGAACATTTTACTGAAATGAATATTTTACTAAAATGAACATTTTAATAAAATGAACATTTTAATAAAATGAACATTTATACTAAAATGAACATTTTTACTAATATGAACATTTTTACTAAATGAACATTTTTACTTTAATGAACATTTTTACTTTAATGAACATTTTTACTAAAATGAACATTTTTACTCAAATGAACATTTTTACTAAAATGAACATTTTTACTAAAATGAACATTTTTACTAAAATGAACATTTTTACTAAAATGAACATTTTTACAAAAATAAACATTTTTACTTTAATGAACATTTTTACTTTAATGAACATTTTTACTAAAATGAACATTTTTACTCAAATGAACATTTTTACTAAAATGAACATTTCTACTAAAATGAACATTTATACTAAAATGAACATTTTTACTAAAATGAACATTTATACTAAAATGAACATTTTTACTAAAATGAACATTTATACTAAAATGAACATTTTTACTAAAATGAACATTTTTACTAAAATGAACATTTTTACAAAAATGAACATTTTTACTTTAATGAACATTTTTACTTTAATGAACATTTTTACTAAAATGAACATTTTTACTCAAAGGAACATTTTTACTAAAATGAACATTTATACTAAAATGAACATTTATACTAAAATGAACATTTTTACTAATATGAACATTTTTACTAAATGAACATTTTTACTTTAATGAACATTTTTACTTTAATGAACATTTTTACTAAAATGAACATTTTTACTCAAATGAACATTTTTTACTAAAAATGAACATTTTTACTAAAATGAACATTTATACTAAAATGAACATTTTAATAAAATAAACATTTTAATGAAGTAAACATTTCACTAAACTGAACATCTTTACTTAAATGAACATTTTTACTAAAATGAACAATTTGATAATATGAACATTATACTAAAATGAACATTCTTATTTACTAAAATGTATGTATTAGTAAAATTAATTTTACATAAGTATTTAAATGGTCGATAAATCTCAATTCAAATTTATGTTAACCGGCAATTAATCTGTTAAATTTTATGCTCAAATTTGTACTGTGAGTTTTTTATTCAAATGAGTTCACTAGAGTCAGTATTTTTATTGCATTAAAAAGTATATAACAGTTGAGAAAAATCTAACAGTAGAGACCTAGTTTAGATTTGATGCTCAATGGTTAGATATAAATGGATAGCAAGGTTTACAATTTGAAGGATTGGAACAATTCTAAATTTAAAAAAATACGATGCAAGATTTCGAATAGTAAATGATTCAATTATTATCATGAACTGGAGTGAAAATCTGGACTAAGCAATGAAATTTATCGGGTAATTTCTGTGGAATTTGTTGTTGTTTGAATCTTCTAAAGTTTTAACGGTGAGTTTTCTTTTACCTTTGTGAAAATAGGAACACTTTTGTATTACATCAAAAAAATTCACCGAGTTGTTGAAATTTAAAACATTTACAACATCCTAAATTAAAAAAAAAAAACAATACTAAGCTTAATATAAAAGTAAAAAGACGATGTAGTGATACAGTATAAAATCATTCAATATATTTACTATTACAATGTTATTTAAAAAATCTTTTTGAATTTAAACTGTGACGATGGGTACTTAAATATTTTAGGAATACTGTCAAAAAGAAGAATAGCCCTGTAAACAATAAAATTTCTTTCTGCTTCAGTTCTCAATATGGTACAATAAAATGAGTAGTTCTGGCTTGGTATTAGTGACTCAGTTATGGTAAAGAACTTACCAATTTTCTCCATCAACTCGTTTTTAAATTCTGATCCATAGTCAGAGATTAAGGTAACTGGTGTACCATAATAATTAGTAAAAATGTGTCTTTTTTTTAAGGCTGCAAAAATATCAATTTCAGTAAAATATCAATTTTACTAAATATCATTTTTACTAAAATTTCAATCTTAGTAAAATATTAATGTTAGTAAAATATTAATTTTAGTGAAATATCAATTTTAGTAAAATATTAATTTTTTATTTAAAATATTCATTTCATTTTAGTAAAATATTCATTTCATTTTAGTAAAATATTCATTTCATTTTAGTAAAATATTCATTTCATTTTAGTAAAATATTCATTTAAGTAAAATATTCATTTAAGTAAAATATTCATTTAAGTAAAATATTCATTTTAGTAAAATATTCATTTTAGTAAAATATTCATTTTAGTAAAATATTCATTTAAGTAAAATATTCATTTTAGTGAAATATTCATTTTTTAGTAAAATATTCATTTTAGTGAAATATTCATTTGTAGTAAATATTCATTTTGGGAAAATATTCAATTTAGTAAAATATTCATTTCAGTAAAATATTCATTTTAGTAAAATATTCAATTTAGTAAAATATTCATTTTAGTAAAATATTCATTTTAGTAAAATATTCATTTTAGTAAAATATTCATTTTAGTAAAATATTCATTTTAGTAAAATATTCATTTTAGTAAAATATTCATTTTAGTAAAATATTCATTTTAGTAAAATATTCATTTTAGTAAAATATTCATTTTAGTAAAATATTCATTTTAGTAAAATATTCATTTTAGTAAAATATTCATTTTAGTAAAATATTCATTTTAGTAAAATATTCATTTAAGTAAAATATTCATTTAAGTAAAATATTCATTTTAGTAAAATATTCTTTTTAGTAAAATATTCATTTTAGTAAAATATTCATTTTAGTAAAATATTCATTTTTGTAAAATATTCATTTTAGTAAAATATTCATTTTAGTAAAATATTCATTTTAGTAAAATATTCATTTTAGTAAAATATTCATTTTAGTAAAATATTCATTTTAGTAAAATATTCATTTTAGTAAAATATTCATTTTAGTAAAATATTCATTTTAGTAAAATATTCATTTTAGTAAAATATTCATTTAAGTAAAATATTCATTTTAGTAAAATATTCATTTTAGTAAAATATTCATTTAAGTAAAATATTCATTTTAGTAAAATATTCATTTTAGTAAAATATTCATTTTAGTAAAATATTCATTTTAGTAAAATATTCATTTTAGTAAAATATTCATTTTAGTAAAATATTCATTTTAGTAAAATATTCATTTTAGTAAAATATTCATTTTAGTAAAATATTCATTTTAGTAAAATATTCATTTTAGTAAAATATTCATTTTAGTAAAATATTCATTTTTAGTAAAATATTCATTTTAGTAAAATATTCATTTTAGTAAAATATTCATTTTAGTAAAATATTCATTTTAGTAAAATATTCATTTTAGTAAAATATTCATTTTAGTAAAATATTCATTTTAGTAAAATATTCATTTAGTAAAATATTCATTTTAGTAAAATATTCATTTTAGTAAAATATTCATTTTAGTAAAATATTCATTTTAGTAAAATATTCATTTTAGTAAAATATTCATTTTAGTAAAATATTCATTTAAGTAAAATATTCATTTAAGTAAAATATTCATTTTAGTGAAATATTCATTTTCTAGTAAAATATTCATTTTAGTGAAATATTCATTTTAGTGAAATATTCATTTTAGTGAAATATTCAATTTTAGTAAAATATTCATTTAAGTAAAATATTCATTTTTAGTAAATATTCATTCTGAGAAAATATTCAATTTAGTAAAATATTCATTTTCGTAAAATATTCATTTAGTAAAATATTCATTTTAGTAAACTATTCATTTATATTTTAGGAATAATATCCCGATTACTATTTGTAAGAAATAGATTTTAATTAATGAAATCAATTCATTAAATAAAACAGAAAGAAAATATTATGGGAATATTTTAGTTACCTCTTGAAATTTCATTTTGTGTCATAGAAAATGCATATAGTTTCTTTCCAATATATATTTGAGCACTGACTGAAATATAATTTAAAACAAAATTACATAAAAATAGGGATTACATAAAATTACATAGAAATAGGAATTGAATGAGACATGTGCATTGTGCATGCATATCTTGGACTTGTGGGCAAGTGTTCATTCTCTGTTAGAACTTTACAAGTGTTAATGTAGGTATCCTGTTAGAACTTTACAAGTGTTAATGTAGGTAACCTGTTAGAACTTTACAAGTGTTAATGTAGGTATCCTGTTAGAACTTTACAAGTGTTAATGTAGGTATCCTGTTAGAACTTTACAAGTGTTAATGTAGGTAACCTGTTAGAACTTTACAAGTGTTAATGTAGGTATCCTGTTAGAACTTTACAAGTGTTGATGTAGGTATCCTGTTAGAACTTTGCAAGTGTAAATGTAGGTATCCTGTTAGAACTTTACAAGTGTTAATGTAGGTATCCTGTTAGAACTTTACAAGTGTTAATGTAGGTAACCTGTTAGAACTTTACAAGTGTTAATGTAGGTATCCTGTTAGAACTTTACAAGTGTTAATGTAGGTATCCTGTTTGAACTTTACAAGTGTTAATGTAGGTAACCTGTTTGAAAATTATGAGTTCAAAGATCTCCCGTCAGAAAATGCAGACTCGGTTAAATTGTTTATATTGGAATAAAATAAGAACGGAAACAAAGTTTTATCATTTCCATTTCTTTTGATTTTACAATTTTTTTAAATTAAATTTTGGTTAGACAATAAATAACCTATCTATTAACAGGTTATATGGTTAACGGGTTTTTAGGTTTCTAGTTAGATTAAAAAGCAGTTTAAATTAATATCAACGGAAAAAGAATCACAACTTCACATGTTTGAAAAAAAAAAATGCAAAGAAAATGGAATCGGAAATGGTGGCGAAGATGTACTAAGTTGACTATTTTTCAATTAGCTTATTTTAATAATTATACACCATATAGAATTTAAACTTCATTTCTTGTTAATTAATATGGTTCTATAGGTATTAGTCCTCAATAAAGGACCTAAATTTTACCCGGTGACCTCTTTAGCTTCCTACTACCTTATAGAAAACCTGCCACTACAAGTCTCCCAATTAAAAATTGTTAGTAGACTTTTGTCAAAAAATGATTAAATCCGTTACCTTAATATCTCAAAATAATTTGCAAGTGAAAAAAATGTAGTAACCGTAAAGGCTTAGGAATCATATAGTGGAACGGTGTTAGTAAAACAGATTATTTTTTATTTATTTGACCAAAAAACACTTTTTCTTCACGAATGTTCTTATTAATGAAAGAGTACATATGGGGTCTAATATCCCTGATATATTAAAACAAAACACATCATTTGGAAAAGGACATTCACGACCACTTCAAATATAATAATTAGGTACACTTTCCATACCTAAAATTTAAAATAATTTTAGAGCAAATAATTGGTTTGTCAAAGTTTGTTTTAGATATTTTTAGTTAATCAAATATTTTTAAAAAATTGAATTTTATCTTTAATTTTATTATTTTTATTCGAAATTTTAACTTTCTGGTTGATAGGAATAAGGGATACTCCAATGGAATAACCTGCCACAAACTGCATCAAAATTGATTGAGAATTGTAAAAGTAGTGATAAAATATATTTGAAAAAATATGAGAGAATTTGAAAAGAGAAAACGCAGATATGACTGAGTTGAGTATTCGAATTTACGGGATTTCTGGGTTCCAATATTCCAATAACGGGACTCATGGGTTTCAATATTCCAATAACGGGACTCCTTGGGTGACATGTAATTTATGAAGAATTCTGATCGAATTTGAGTGAAATTTATTTGAATCGAAAATTAAGAAATGATGCAATATTATTGTTCTAATATCAGATATATTAATTGCAATTCACAGCATATGCTATATTTTGAAATAGGAAAGAATTATAATTTTATTGGGTGATGAACATTGTTAATATATGACAATTTATAAATTTTTAGTCGAATTACACAAAAAAGTTTATGAATAAAAAACATATTCAAAATAGAAAATCTGTAAATTCGGAACATCTATTTATAGATCATGCACATTGGACCTTCCTTAGCATTATACTCAAATGGGATATTAAGGCACAGAATCCCTTACAACTACATATATCTTTAATACCAGAAATACATGAAGTAGGTAAAACTCGCTGTGACTGAGACATGCTTTAGCTACTATAAATATGGGACCAAGTCACTGAACTCTCAGTCTGAAGGAAAATTTTGCACTGAAAGTAGTGTCCTCTGCATTTAAAACATCTAGATTAGTACTTTTGAAAATGAACTTCCACTCAAAATGCGGAATATTTTATACAATGAAAGACCAATTCTAAATACTGTAATTTGGACAGTGTAAGACGGTAGAATACTTTATTATTATATATTATAATCATTATATTGAGAAATAATAATTTTTAGTATTCCTTAATTTTGAATTCGAAAATCAACTACAAGTGCTATATATACATACATCCTTATTGTAATCAGGACAATTCTTTCACTATACAGGATTTCATTATACGTAGATAGTTCTACTGTTTTATTACTGTTTTTTATAGACAATTACATTATCAATTTTAAAGTAAATTAAACTGTTTCAATATAAAAGTAACCTCTTAACTCTGTAGGGGAGAACCGGGAGCATTCGGACAGAGGGATGATTCGGACAACTCGTTTAAACTTGTTTATAATTGTTGGAACTACCGCTTATTGCAACTGAATGTGTGCGAGGTGTTACCCGTCAGCTATTTGAAAGATCCAATGCAGAGATGTAGTATATCACCTCCGAGGTGTAATTTACTGTTTTCTTCAATATTGAAGTAATTTTTCGTGATTCAATTGGATCGTGTGTGGACCATATGAATACGAAACAGATTCTAAATCTAAAAGGTATGAATTATATCAATATTTTATGTTATGTTTGGTGTGTTAAAAAAATAATACAAATGAAATTAGAAAGATGGTGATGTTTTTAATTTTGAAGTGTCTTTTGGGATGAATCTGACACTTCTGTTGAGGTTGGCTCGGACGGTGTCCGAACATTCCCTCTGTATCCGATTGAGTCCATCATTACAATTTATTGAAGTAATTCTTATTAAAAAGGACATTCTGAACTTGAAGTTAATTATTTTAATGGACATAACATTCGTTTATAAGATTAGTTGCAACTTTTAATATTAGTGTCTTTATTTGAAAGTTTGATGATCGTATTCATGCCTTTTCATTATAAAAGGAAAACTGATAGAGGACGTAATAAAGAAGGTATTCAAGAAACTTTTGATGAATTTCAAAAAGGTTTATCTGTCAGAAAAGCTGCTGAAATTGGAGGTGTAGCAAGATCTACACTTATGGATTTTACTTTAAACATTCGATGAAATATTTTTAAGATGTAGCGTCAACGCGGGCATTGCCCCGCACTTAGTGAACAAGTCCAATTATCTTTAAAACTAATATAGATAGAGAAGATCTGTAAGATGCTAAAGAAAGAGGTAGTCACTTATGTTATACTTACTAAACGGCTTAGCCCTATGACCAATGGGTTAATAGTTATTCAACTTTTTCTAAAAAAATTGCTACCCTAGCAAACCGTGCAATAATCCCGCACTGCGGGGTAATGCCTTGCACCACTCCAAGCAATATCCTGCATTGCATGTTAATGGCCTGCAGTCCTATTAACTTGGAAACTAATGGATCAATCCAAATTTGGATTACACCATCGTAAAGTGCAGCTTCTAAACTCCTAGAAATAGTGCTTAAAGTACGCTAATACAATACTAGGAATTAGCGTCATGTGTTTGAACAAGTAACACCTATGAAAGTTAAGAGGCTCAATATTGAGCCACCTGAAAATATAATATTGAGCCAGCTGAAAAAAATATAAATCGTGCATAATTTTCTATTACCAAAAAGTTATAAGTTAAAATATACTTTAAATGTTTCACAAACATCAGAAAATAGTTTTCTGAAAAGTCAGATTCACGTTACAGACAAGAGCTTATTTTATATTACTTTTTTTGTTGGTGCATAAATACTCTTGCATAATAAAAGTTTAGGCAGGCATCTTTTCGCACATACATGTACACACCCTACACACTGTATGTATAGACACTACACACTGTATGTATAGACACTACACACTGTATGTATAGACACTACACACTGTATGTATACACGTTACACAATTATCTATGGTTATTATATCTTATCATGCTGAAAATTCAACATTTTATAGTACTGTAAAAGTGCGGTATAATGCCCTGCATATTTTTTTCATGCCGGGCAAATCCCCGCACTACTATGTTGCCATGTAGTCAATTTTTGGTTGACCTCAAACAAAAAAAGTAGGTTGTATATTAAAGTACAATAATTAACCAATAATATGTCACAAACGTGATCAAATTTGATCGAGAATTGTGGATTCTGCAGCAAATCTTGCAAAATTATCTGATTTTACAAATACAAATGTTTGTGCATAATTTTATAGTGTCCTATTTAAAATATATTTTAAAATACTTACTGAAACCTAACATGGATAATATTATTTTTCCTGAGGGAAGAAAATCTGCTCTTTCCAATGCCATAAACAGAAATTAAAATTTCGAAATAGTTTTGGAGATAAGGGGGGTGCGGGGTAATGCCCGCAATTTCCAGGTGCGGGGGAATTACCCGCGTTGTTACTAATTTACTAATCTTGATGAATTCCAAGAAAAAGGAAATAGTTATAACCAAAGTAAAAGGCAATAGCTAAACAAATTGTTTTTGGTATATAGCTATTAAATATATTTATTTTGTTGTTTTGTTTTGGAGAAAATGTTCAATCATTACGATATTACTATTATGATAAAATTTCAAATACAATGAATTATTACTGTGAATTATGGTTTATTTCAATTAAATTAGTAGATCCGAATTCAATCTTATCGTTTAATTACAAAAAATTCCAATGTTTTAACCATTTTATGGTGTCCGAATCATCCTCACAGCTTGTCCGAAGTCTCCCTCTAGGAAGGAGCATTTGGACACTTGAATCTCTCTTACATTTTGTCTTATAACTTTCAAATGAAGGTTTAAACTGTAAAACAGTCTTAATAAAATTGAAGTAAAATGATTTATCTTCATACAGGAAACTTTATATAGTTAAATTCGATTTAGTTTACGAATTATTCAGTTTTCCCCAAAAGTGTCCGAACGCTCCCGGTACTCCCGTACTAGTTTATTAATTTATAAATTAGGAAATTTATATAAATAATGAAAATTATTAATTAGATGAAGATAATTTATCAGAATGTTTTAAGAAGAATTAGTAACAGATCTGATAGTATATTTTCTAATTATATTTTCCTCCTTACCACCTTTGTAAGATTTTCAAACTCTCAATTTCTCCCTCAGTTTCCATCTAAACATGCAGGTTGTTTTACTTTTACTCGGCACACTTGTGCTCTCATCGTTAGTTTTAACTGTTAGCGCTGACACTGAAATTTACAGTGAAAAGATAGATTTACACAATAAAAAGAAAATTTTGTTCACTGGGAAAAAAACAGAAGACTCAAGTTTGAAGGTGATGGAAGCAAGAAATTTTCGAAATGAAGATAGCAGTTTGTTAGCTCCCCTGGGGCAAGTTGAGGTAAGTGGGATTTGGATTAATGTGAATATGCAATTTAAATTCAATTTAATAAGATTTTAGAATATTTCATTTCGTTTTCAGGGCAGGCGCTCAAGTTTCCTTGGGCTAGAGTTTGCATACAAATGCTCAAGAAAAAGCTCATTCAATATCTCTCTTTTGAACCGACTTCTCACCAGTAATGGACTAGGACCAATCACTGGCACCAGTACACTGACTACCGATATCTTAAATCTGTTACTCCTCGCTAATGGTGATTTGGAGATCGCTACGCTTAATCAGATACTCCAAGGACTTGGAATTACTCCCATTCCAATTTCTGGTAATACATTGGATCAGGCAACTATAGACCGGATTATAAAACAAGTAACAATAAGTACGTTACGAACGGATCACACGATAGATACAGAAGGAACACGCTTTGAATCCATGATTGATCAAGTATCATTAAATACTGGTGGATTACGCTCTGGAGTCATGGCTGTTCAAGTGTCATTAGATACAGAACCCACGACTAATCAAGTGTCATTAGATACAGAATCCACGACTGATCAACTGTCATTAGATACAGATGGATCACGCTTTGAACCCACGACTGATCAACTGTCATTAGATACAGATGGATCACGCTTTGAACCCACGACTGATCAAGTGTCATTAGATACAGATAGACCACGCTATGAATCCACGACTGATCGAGTGTCATTAGATACAGATAGACCACGCTATGAATCCACGACTGATCGAGTGTCATTAGATACAGATGGAGTACGCTTTGAACCCACGACAGATCAAGTGTCATTAGATACAGATGAATCACTCTTTGAACCCACGACTGATCGAGTGTCATTAGATACAGATAGACCACGCTATGAATCCACGACTGATCAAGTACCAATAGATACAGATGGAACACGCTTTGAACCAACGACTGATCGAGTGTCATTAAATACAGATGGAGCACTCTTCGAACCCACGACTGATCAAGTGTCATTAGATACAGATGGAGTACGCTTTGAACCCACGACTGATCGAGTGTCATTAGATACAGATGGAGCACTCTTTGAACCCACGACTGATCAAGTTTCATTAAATACAGATGAAACACTCTTTGAACACACGACTGATCAAGTGTCATTAAATACAAATGAAGCACGCTTTGAATCTACGACTGATCAAGTATTATTAAATACAGATGGAGCACTCTTTGAACCCACGACTGATCAAGTGTCATTAGATACAGATGGAGTACGCTTTGAACCCACGACTGATCGAGTGTCATTAGATACAGATGGAGCACTCTTTGAACCCACGACTGATCGAGTGTTATTAAATACAGATGGAGTACGCTTTGAACCCACGAATGATCGAGTGTCATTAGATACAGATGGAGCACTCTTTGAACCCACGACTGATCGAGTGTTATTAAATACAGATGAAACACTCTTTGAACACACGACTGATCAAGTGTCATTAAATACAGATGAAGCACGCTTTGAATCTACGACTGATCAAGTATTATTAAATACAGATGGAGCACTCTTTGAACCCACGACTGATCAAATGTCATTAAATACAGATGGAGCACTCTTTGAACCCAAGACTGATCGAGTGCCGTTAAATACAGATGGAGCACGCTTTGAACCCACGACTGATCAAGTGTCATTAAATACAGATGGAGCATTCTTTGAACCCACGACTGATCGAGTGCCGTTAAATACAGATGGAGCACGCTTTGAACCCACAACTGATCAAGTGTCATTAAATACAGATGGAGCACTCTTTGAATCCACGACTGATCGAGTGCCGTTAAATACAGATGGAACACTCTTTGAACCCACGACTGATCAAATGTCATTAAATACAGATGGAGCACTCTTTGAACCCACGACTGATCAAGAGTCATTAGATACAGATGGAGCACTCTTTGAACCCACGACAGATCGAATGTCATTAGATACAGATGGAGCACTCTTTGAACCCACGACTGATCGACTGTCATTAGATACAGATGGAGCACTCTTTGAACCCACGACTGAACGAGTGTCATTAAATACAGATGGAGCACTTTTTGAACCCATGACTGATCGAGTGTCATTAGATATAGATGGAGCACGCTTTGAACCCACGATTAATCGAGCGTCATTAAATACAGATGGAGCACTCTTTGAACCCACGACTGATCGACTGTCATTAGATACAGATGGAGCACTCTTTGAACCCACGACTGATCCAGAGTCATTAGATACAGATGGAGCACTCTTTGAACCCACGACAGATCGAATGTCATTAGATACAGATGGAGCACTCTTTGAACCCACGACTGATCGAGTGTCATTAGATACAGATGGAGCACTCTTTGAACCCACGACTGATCAAGTGTCATTAGATACATATGGAACATGGTCTGAGCCTACGATTGATCAAGTGTCATTAGATACTGATGGAACACCCTCTGGCCTCACGAATCTGTTACTCCTGGCTAATGATGATTTAGAGATATATACGCTTAATCAAGTACTCACAGAGCTTGGAATAGCTCCCTTTCCTGTCCCTGGTAATACATTAGGTCCGAGAAATATAACCAGGATTTTAGAACAGGTAACATCAGGTGGTTATTTACGCATGAATGACACGATAGTTACAGATAGAGCACGTTCTTTATCCCCGACTGATCAAGTATCATTAGGTAGAGGTGATTCACGCTCTGAATCCATAACTTATTTAGTGTCAGAAGATACTGGTGGATTACGGTCAGCATCCACCACTGATTGTGAATTATTCAATGGGTGTCTTGAATTTATAGGTTTGCCACCATCTTCTTTTGATGGTGACCTAACTTCTCCTCTATTGATAGGATTTCTGAATATAAACGGTCAAATAGATAGCGATACCCTAAATACTTTCCTAACATGTTTGAGACTCAAACCAAATGAACCTGCTCGCCTCAGTAAAATAGATCCCACCATCTTGAGTCAGATACTCAGTGCTCTACGGATTCCAAATAAAGAATGTGAAGTTGCGACTAGCAGCTCTGCTTTGACAATTGCAGCCGCAGCTATGGCAGCACTGGGAAGCTTGTTGGCAGCAGCAGTACCTGTCGCTATCGGAGTTGTTGGTGGTAAGTTAATAGAATTTTTGAAATAAGATTTAATACTGATTCAAATATTATATTACTTATAAAAATTGATTCTGATTTACTATTTCAGCTTTCCTCCTGTTAGATAATAAAGGATTCATCAAAGATGATGAATACTCTGATAATGTTACTCCCAATATACATATTGGCTACAGTCCTTCATCAACATATGAACCACCACCAACCTTGAATGTTCCCAAAACTTATGGGACTCCTCAACCGAAGTAGGATTCATCACATGCTTCATGACAACAAGGCACCTCTAATCCGACAAAAGAAACCATAAGAGGATTACCAGAAAAAAGACAACACGTCAGGTTATTGTACCGCTCGTATGAAACATAAAACCAATCTGGAAGTCATATTGCACTTTTTTGTTTAGGAAGTTTTGATTATTAATCAGCAAGTCATACTGCTTGATATACTGTAATAATCCCAGACAACCAAGCCAGTAGTTGTACTGGCTGATGTACTATAAGAATCCCTGACAACTAGTAGTTGTGCCACCTTATACATATACTGTAAGAATAACTGACAACCAGTTGTTGTACTGTTTCGTGTACTGTAAGAATCCCTGCAAACCAGTAGTTGTATAGCCTAATTTACTGTAATAATATCTGACACTCTATCAGGTTGTCTTACTGCAGGATTTATTTTAGGAATCTTTGACAACCAATCTAGTATCCCCTGCCATTTAATCAGCAGTGATGATATCTATTGAAACCCTCTATTGGCCCCTATTCTGCTTACAGCTATCACCTCCTATTGGCTCAACTGTGATGATGTCATAATATAAACCCTCCATTTACTCCCATTCTTCATGCAGTTGTCGCCTCTCATAAGCTAAGAAGATAATAGCTACTCCAGCAGATGGTAGCCTGCTTAAATGCAGTAATTTCTTGCATATGTACTGTTTTAACTTCTCTTAATCTATTGTATGGGTCTTGCAGTTTCCCTTATTTTAGGGAATGAGTCTCAGAGCTTCCCTTTTTTCATTTAATAGGGAGTTGGAGCTTCCCTAATTATATATGTGGGTTTCGGAGCTTCACTTATTCAATATAGTTAGCCTCGTATTGGAGCTTCACTTATTTTATATAGTTGGGTTTCAGAGCTTTCAATATTCTATATAACCGGGTATCGGAGTTTCTCTTACAATGAGAAAACAGGGTATCGGAGCTTCCCCTATTCAATATAGACTGGTATCAGAGCTTCTCCTATTACATATAGACGGGTATCAGAGCTTCCCATATTCAATATAGTCGGGTATCAGAGCTTCCCTTATTCTAAGTCGGGTATCAGAGCTTCCATTATTCTATATATAGTCGGGTATCAGAGCTTCCATTATTCTATATATAGTCGGGTATCGGATCTTCTCTTTTTATGTATAGTCTTACTTCGGATCTTCTCTTATTATATATAGTCGGGTGTTCTGGAAGTACAGATAAACTAACCAATTGAAAAGTCAGAATATATCCGTATACCAAATTTTTCATTATTATTAATCCTTTATTCTAAACAGAGAGAGAGGAGTGTTTTTTTTATTTTGCGGTAAACTTCTCAATGGGTTTATATTTATACGTTATAAATACTTATATACTTCTATACTCTATAGTCTATAGGGTGTACCATGTAACTAGTGGTTGAATACCTCTGAAATTTACTTCTCAATAATAAAATGAATCTTCCTAGCCTAACCATTAAAATTCAACAGTGCGGAGTAACTTGATATTTTATAATTTCCTAAATTATAACTGAGACTATTTTTCAATTGTTCTAATGTTACAGTGAGTAGATGTGTTAATGGTAATATGGACACAAATTAGTATCTGTCCTATAATATTATGGTACGATTATTTCTCTGTTGGAAATGTTTTAAAGTTAGTATTATAAATGAACAGATTTATGTATTTTATCATCTTTAAATTTAAATCCCAATCACCAGTGAAGCCCTATTCTATTTACTGACCATAATCACCCATATTAGCAATGTACAAATTTAGATATAACTGATGTTAAAGTGTAAATATTAAATTAGTTGAACTAATTGTCTTTTATCATTACGCAAACAATATTATATTGATTTTATGATTTTAAGAATGTAAAAAATCTGAATGTAAGAAAATTTTGACCATTGTATTAACTTACCAAATTTTATAAATTCAGTATTAGTTGAAATACAACCTATATATTAGTTGATCATCCATCCCTACTTCACTTACTGTGTTGAAGCTTGGTACAATTTTGTTGTTTATCTGGTGATCTTTTGCCGAAAATCCTTTCGACACACGAAACTTTGGCCGAAAATTAAAAATAAACTATACGTTATAAATATAAAGAGATATAGTCCAAATAAGTCCTAAGGTTAGGTTAGCGGTCTGGTTGGTTGTTTTTTATAGTCCCCTGTCCAGGTTAGATAGTGAAAAATATACACTTTACTGTTTTACTTTTACTACGGCGAAAGTTGCGTGCGGTGTAAAGTGTTTTCGGCGAAAGAACCTATAACCAGTTTATATGTCCAATCGGTTATTTGTTCTTCAAAAGAGATGTATTCGGACTTTGGTGGGGGATCACCAAGCAGTTGTTGATTTTGAAACTTGCTGAATTATTCACATGCAATGTGGATGCTGTCTTTTTAAAACTGTTAATATTGTAAATTATGATGATCAGTTGCATTATATTGTAGGTAGAAGTGGTCAGCATTCACATGATACTCGTTATGCCCTAATGATAACATTTCTATTTTGATTCAGAAGTAGAGTTTTTTGTCTCTTGCTTCATTCAAGTTCATATTGAAAATATTCCTTAATCTTAATGATAAATATTTTATGGCATTAATCCAAAGATGAAATTCTAGTTCAACCAATATTTTTTTTTCTGTCAATTACATTTGTGATGTCTGTTACTTGTAATAATATGTTAGCCAATGTGCATTCAAATAATTATTTATATATTCTCCTTTTTTAAATTTTTTTATATAGGTTTCCCCCAACTATATATTCCTTTTCTATTGTGTATAATAAACTAAAAGGACCAGGAAGGCCCCGGTCCTTTTTCCTTTGTAAGGGTGCTATATGCTTAAATAAAATAAATGTTTTGGTCACCTCAAATGTATTGCAGATCGTTTATGTATTTTGGGACGATGGAGAAGGATTTTAGGAATTTTACCGGGCGGAATATTGCCCGGCGGAATTTTGCCAGTGTGTAATCTTGCCAAGTATATTCTTGCTCAGCGGAATTTTCCCCGTGGATTGTAAATTTCTTGGTTCAAATTAGTAAATTTTAAATTAAAAGTCTAAAATGTGAGCTGAAATTTACATAAATAAAAATAGTTTTAATGTAACTTTAACATATTGTACTATAACAACTAGCAAGTTTCATTTAACAAATGTTAAATAGCAACGAAATTGAAAATATCATGTAGTTGGATTTACTGAAAATAATAAAAGAGCATATTTTAATTTAACCGTTATACATATATTCTGACAGTTTTGTAGAATTCATTTTATCACCGTAATTGAAAAGAGTAAGGGTAACTTCGTGGCAAGTGAATTTCTCCGTGGAAAGTTCCCCCTCGGAAAGTTTCACCAATAACTTCTCCAAAATAAAAATGTCAGGCTAGAACTTCAACCGTTTGAAGTCAGGTAGATATAGAGTGACAGTTTACGTGCGTCGATCCTGACAGTTTACTATTACGGTCTTATCCTGATAAGTTCTCCAGATATATATTGATAATTTATCACATTTTTCACACTTAGTTTATTTTATTTCCTCTTGACTAAAGAAGCTATAACCATAGAAACTGTCAGGAATTAATACTAGATTTAATCAGGTAATGACAAGCTGGTGCCGTTATGGAAAATATCAGAAGGTTTAAGTAGAACTTCTCTAACTATTGTCCGAAATTAACAAGGAATAATGATAAAGTAAAATTGAAAACACTTTTTATTCTAAAGAAGACAGGAATCTTGTAATGCTCGGAACACGGTTCTTCTTGTTGGGTGGCCCATGCAAAGAATACTGAGGACAGGAGCTACTTCTCCCAACCAGTACAGGACGCTTGTTTCTTCGTAGCACTGTAAAAAGACGTAGTTATTATCTTTATGTACATTTTGGAATAATTAGAAATACCTGATTGCATTTTAGACGGAATTTAACAAGGCTGAATCTTACCATCGGTAGTTGTATTCTCCGAATTATTATCTTCAAAATCTTGTACTCTCTTTGTTAGGCAAGGGCATCCCTTCCTGAACACACCTGTAAAAACGAAAGAAATAATAGAGTACGCTAAAATTTTAACAAGATAAAATTGTTCTTTTAATAGAATGTAACTTACTTTGATCTGGATGCCTATTACAAATAGGAGGATTTTGCGGGCAGATTGGTAAAGGTGGAACTAGATTGTGGAAAGAAATAGAGTTGTTGAATGTACTGTATCATTGAATATATATATATACAGTATTCATAATAAATAATAAAGTGCACTCACCTTCTGAGATAATAGATGTCTGAGTGAAAACTTCTCCATCAAGTGCATCAGGTGCTGATGTACCAGCTCTGTAGACGGCTCCATTCAGAAGGTTTTCATTTGTGCAAGATATTTCCTCATTTGGCTGTATTGTAACGCCAGCAGTCGTACCTTGCAGGAAACTTCGAAGATCAAAGTTGTCATTAAGGTCGGGGAATTTAGGAGGTTCAAACATGTCAAACTCAGATGGATAATCTAGTTTCACATTTTGCGTCATGTCCTCGAATTCACCAGTTCCCAGTTCAACTATCCTCCATCTATCTTGGGAAAGTGCACGTACGATAGGCAGACTGTTGGCAAATATAACAACTGGAACTGGTTCAAATCTGAAAAGAGTTTTGAATTACTTTAGAAAATATAAATATTTCATAAAAACTAATAATTTGAAAAATAATTACCTGTTGAAAATACCATTATACTTTCCTGAAGCAACGTAACCATTTTTGACACATTCAACCAGACCGTAGTCAAAACTGTCTAACTTTGATCTTGGAATGTCGAATGCAAAACCTTTTACGTTTTTTAGCATTGGTCCGATGTTATGAGTAGAAATGTTATCATTAAGAAGTGTGAAGCCATACAGTATGCTGAGGACGTTTGCTAAAAACGTCTTACCAACGTTGCCTGAAACATCCGATACCCACAAGACTTCTCTGGAAGGTTGTTGCATCACTTTTTTGAGAATTAAATTTTGCCAAGGGTAGATTTTGTACTTGCTCCATTTCTCAAACATTTTAATTGTACGTTCAAGTGTTAAGAGATAACGTTCAGCTCTCTCAAAGTACAAATGACGATCAGAAAAAGTTTTGGATGCAATTATCTGAGGTTTTTTCAACCTATCCATAAGTCCAGACAGAATCATAGGTACAGATGCTGGTGTTAGTCTGTTTCCCCGTCTTTTATCAAATATATCTGAAAAGTCCCCCACGCAATCATAATTCCCTTCCTTCGTGCAATATTCAAAATTCTCCAATGGACCCATTCGTGCTGCATTCCAGTAGGCGTCAGTGAAAATTTTCTTCACGAAGCTCAATCGATGCGATCTGAGTAACTCCAAATAACCTTGGATATGGTGAGTACCACATTCACCTACTTCAAAACCCCAGACAGCTCGTTTGACCTTGAATTCAGACTTACTCAAATGGCCTCTTATATTGAAGTCGGCACGGTAATTATTTATGGTGAAAACCCATCTGGACCTCTGTAGTGGTCCTATATGCGTCTCTAAAGTTCCTTGAGTTGATTCCATTGAGCATATAGATCGTGATAATTAGCTGAATTTGAGTTCCCCAATAGAAAAAGGAGAATCTATCATTCGAATAAAGTCAATCATTGAAACTAACCGTTTTTAGATTCTCATTTACCACATTGCCTGCTGAGGGATTCTAAAAAAATGTGTGCATGTTCCACTACCTATAGCCGATCAGTGATAATTTAATAGTTAGGGAAGGAATTAATTGAATGTGCTGAATACACATAATTAAATATAGAAAGTATTATACGTTATACCGTATCAAAGAGATGCTAAATTATTATAGTAAAACGAATAATTTAGAAACATAAATTTACTAGAAACTTCCAATGCCTTAAGCCACTCAAGTAATATAGATATTTTTAAACGTAACAGAAAATGGGAAAATAGGTAGACAGGCATATGATTAAAAATCCAGGTTCAAACTTACTTTTTTAACTAGAAAATTCCTAATTATCCTGAAACTGGTAAAATAATGATTACCAGTTTTTAGATGTTTAACTATTCATTTTTACCTAAAACTCCTTCCATTTCAAACTTACAATACTATGCCAATGAATGTGAAGAAAATATACCCTCTAGTTTTTGTATATTATAGTATACATTATCATTCAATGTATGCTATTGTGAATTAAAAAGATCGCAACGTAAGATTTTTAAATGTACTAACTGAGAATGCATATCATGACTTAACATGAGAATTTCTCCCGAACTTCTCCATTATTTGTACCTGACAAGTTCCCGGAACTAATCAAGCAATTTGTACAGTCAATGTAACTTATGAGGCGAAGTTAGGCATTTTGTGCTGTGCTATTGATCACGTAATATTGAGAAAAAAAAATAAACATACGGTTTTTTTCAAACTGCAAAAATTATGAGCATTTTCTATGTGCAATAGTGTTTCAACTTATGTGCTTATGACGTTTTAAATCGTTCTAGCATACCTTCGTAACGATCGGAGCCTTTTGAATCGAGTTATTTATAAAAGTTTGTAGTCGACGGGGCTGGAACGCCAATAGCATAATTTAAAAAAAAGTCAGGTTGGGTGTATGTGGCGGTATGTGGCAACTATGAAATTTGGATTTGATTTCAGAAATAGTTAGTTAGATACTCATTTCTTGTTCTGATCTCAGTGTGGTTACACGTGAACTGAAGTACAGCTATAATTTATAGAGATGGCATATAATAGGAATGAGGAAGGCATTTCTACGTGTAAGTATAAAATTAGTTTTATTTTCAACAAGATTGTTAACTTCGTATTTACTAAAGAGTAAATAGAATTAGATTTCATAATAGATCATGATATTGATTATATTATTACAAATTTTGTAAATCATTATTTAATTAAGCTATGGTAATTACGCAATTAGTGAACGTAAACCGTTACCTAATATGGCTAATGGGAAGAATAATAGATCTGATACAATTGGTAACAACCAGCGAGATCTTCTGTAAAAACTTTGAAGCCATTCAGTTTTGACTCGTTCGGTAATTGAAAGCATTCGGTAATTGCGTCATTACCCTAACTCAACTAGTTTAGAATTTAGTACATAGTATATGACGGTGATGTGAACTGCAAACATAAAAGTTATTTTTTGGATAGCTAATTAGTGTTTTTTTTTGAGTATTGTTTTCACGAGTATTAACTCTTTCGCATTTTTTAAAACTTTAGGGTAACTACTCAATCACCGAATAATTTCCTATTGCCAAATAATGTTCCAGATTGGCTATTGTTATATATTTCGAATAGATCTATTATTTTTAATCTTAACCATATTCGGTAATTTAAATAAGCACTTTTGTAACTTTTAATTGCGGCTAGTTGAAAGTCTGACAACCACTGATTTAGACTTATATTTAAATGTTACGCATGCCTAAAGGATCATTGTGTAGCTTTTCATTCATTATTGAAATCTACCAAACTCTATATTTAAATTATTATTGATTAGTCAAGAGTTTGAAAGTTTTATATTTGTGCAAGTTCTGAATTATCGATCAATTCTACATTATCGACCATATATTATAAAATTTAATTGTCAATCATCAATACTTTTTCATTTATATGGTATTTACTGTAATTAATATCAAATTTAAAGTTTTAAATTAAATTAAATTTTCTTGTATTGTCGAACATGTGGTCGATAATTCAGAATTTTCCCTAAATATGAAATTCTTAAATTTTCGATGGGTGGTTTTTTCGCTTCTATGGTATTTATATTTCATATATTTTCTAGCTTATTCGGATACGGATTCAGATTCCGAATCTGATTACGAGTGCAGTACTTTGGATGAGTTAGATGAAGCTGTAGATGGGGACTCAGACGAGGAGATTTACTCAGATATTGTAAGTTCCGAACAATATTTTTTAAATAAATTTAACCACATTCCTATGAGTCAGACTAAGTCCTTTTTACTTGCATTCCACATAAATCTTGGTGACTGTTGGACTCCTTAATCAGTAACTATTTATTTAACTTCACTAGTATAACTCCCTAATAAATTAATCTTTATTTCTCCAGGTCCAAGAACTAAATTTGGAATTCATACAAAATTCGATTAATAAATCTCAACTTCTTGGGCATTTTTCATTCGAAGATAACATCGCTTCACTTAAAAATGAAAAATTCAATCTGTTATATCGACGTTCCAAGAGAGAAATAATTGTCGAAACAGTTTCGAAAATTAAAGAAGCTCAAACAACCTTTGCACAAAAATTAGACGAAGCATCTGAATTCTTCAAATCAAATATATGTTCTGCATTTATGATGGACAGAGCATTCGGGGATGTAGAAGATGACCCTCTCTGCAATAAAAGTTTCAACCCTGTAGTTCGACAGCAAACTGATGGCTCGCTTCAACTAAATTGTCCTATGAAAGGTTGTGCTGTAAGCACACATAGACTGAAGCGCCATCTTAGATTGAAGCACTCTCACTTGAATGAAAATAAAGTGGAATTTTGCATAGTGATGGCACGTAGAATGGAAAAAAATAAATTGACCAGTGAAGAATGTACGGTGACTGAAAAACCTAATTTAACAAAAACAAAGAAGCACAGACCTTTGGAGCACGCTAGCAAGAAGCATAATTATGTTAAGTGTAATCTATGCAAGTTTCTTGCAACCAACATTTCTCAACACCTGCAAACTAAACATAAACTTGCAACCGGAAGTGAAATATATGTATCTTCTCTCAAACAAAGTGAGGTAATTCCAAAGGTATATACTAAAAGTGACGGTAAGGGTGTGGTTGAGCTTAGTGGCAGCGAACTGAGTGCTGCTCAAGATAAATACGGCGAGAAAATAGAAGAGGAACGTTCAGTTTTGCTAGAGCTAAAAAAAGGCAGACAAGAAATGGAGAAGCTAAAAATGAAGATTCAAGAAGCTACTAGCCAAACAGAGAGGACTAAATTATGCAAGAAACTGCAAAAAACTACTCAAGACTTCAAAAAGTATCGGTATAGGGACACGAGAACGTATTCTGAGAATACGAAAGTCTGGAAGGATTCTTTTGAATCATACTTGAAACTTAGAGACAATTTCAATCCAAAAAGATGTGCAAGTATGGCGATTGATATTGTTTTAAAGTATGAAGAAGCTAATGGCAGTCTTTCTTTCTCGGATCTTTCGAACACTAAGAATATTCGTAAAATGGTCCAATTGTTCAAAAATTCTGAAGGAATGAAATCCAGTAGCAAAATAAAATACCTAAAAATGTTTTCAAATTTTCTAAGGTTCCTTTTGCTGGACTGTGACAGTCCTGAGAAATCTACTGATGAAGGTCTCCCTGACAAATTATCAAAGAGCGTTCTATTTGATGAAGCATCTCACGAAGTTGATAATGTAATAGTTTCTCTCTCAAAACGAACTGGTATGGAGATTCTGGAGAGAAGAGAAGAAACAGAAAAAAAACTGATCAGTAAAGCAGAATTAATAGATATATCTTCTGCGGTACGAAATAAATTGCTGAAGATTTTAACAGTGTCCACTCTCAATAGATCTAGATATTCATGTGCAGACGCTATCACAGTGAGGAACGATCTAATAGCAATTGCCACGATTAACTTAGGGAGGCGTAGTATGGAAATTACCACCATGTCATTGAAAGAAGTGTCGGAGGCTATAAAAACTGTTCTGCAGACTGGCGAGACTTACTTTGTCGTTCAGGTAAGAGGTGTAACATGTGAATAGTAATTTTAATATTTATTAGATATATTGTTAATCGTATTTTCTTTCACTTCAGGTCCTTGAACAGAAAGGCATGAAAAGTGGCAAGAAGGCTGCCGTTACCTTTAGAGAGGATGAGTTTGAGGTATTGAAAGTATTCATTCATGAGCTCCGATCGAAAATATGCACAAACGACAAATTGGAATGCGTGTTTCCATCTTCTGGGGAGGGAGGTAGACAGATGTCACTGAGTGGGATCTGGAAAATTTTAACTAAATACAAAACAAAAAATGGAACGAAGCTAACATCACGACTGATAAGAAAATCAAAGGTTACAAATAGCAGGACTTTAGAGTTAACAGAAGGAGAAAAAGGATGCTACAGCGCACGCAATGGGTCACAACACATCCACTAGCGAGAGTTACTATAATCATCGGAGTTTAATCTCATCAACAAATGCATGTCTCTCTCTTGAAATGTCGAGATCTTCAGTCGAAAGATCCTCGCATGGCACTCCTTCTCTACCAGGCCCCTCATCATCATCGACTCCCATCATGAGCTTCACTCTTTCAAAGACAGATTCACAAGTCTCTTCATCAATCCTCTCCACGGAGCGCGAATCTGTCAAAAGGAAAGTAACCTTCGAAGAAAGTAGCGACAGTTCCTATGAACCTGACATAACGATAAAGAATTTGCGGACCAAAAAACTGAAGTCTGGCAATAAAGAGGCAGAAGAGGAGCTTGAAAGATACGGTCGAAGGTGTAGTTAAATCATGTCAAGAGACGGGAACTACTGACAAGCTGTACAGTGCGAAAGGATTAATTTCTGTCAAGTACGTTTCTGAAAACTTACCCACAAGTGCCAGGAAACAGTTTTCTGTCAAGAAAATAAGAAGGGTTGTAGAAAAATATCTATAATCTGTAAAACTCATTAAAAATTTCCATTATATGAATTATCAGTTTCTAGTAATTTGTTGTATGCTATCTAGCTAATACATGTTATAGTTTAATAAATTGATTCACTTTCTCTATTTTTCTGTGCATCCAAAAAACAAAATTAATTAATGAACACGTTCCTTACCGAATACAAAAGGATCTACTGTTAGGAGTTTAGTTTAAAATATTATACTAAAAATGTCAAGGTCTTCTCATTCATTATGATATACTTCCTAAGAGTTTCAAGATTTCTCTAACTGTTCTAACTCCTCAGATTTCATACAAAGTTACATTGAAAATTTATAAATCAGTTGAGGATTTCTATCATTAGAGTATGCAACATTCTATTGTGTATTGAC
>CANNZV010002924.1:0-79749 GCA_947561585.1 Caprella mutica
CTCTCACTTCGAGCTAGCGTCGCTCCACTCGACCTCTCTGCCCTGAATCAGCTCGCTCAAGCAATCGCTGACCCAGGCTTTGGCATCTTTCCTGACTTCCTCGCAGCTGAGGGCGGTCAGGGTCTCGTCACGCTTATCGAAGAGAAGATTGCGTCCAACGAACTCAAGCGCGCCGGTATTGGTAAAGGGACTGCTACCCAAGTCCGTTCCGAGATTAGAACGGACTCCATCTTCTGGCTTGATCCCAATGATTCGAACACCACCGCACAGCGGTGGTTAGGCGCAATGGACCTCTTGTGCGCGCACGTGAGATCTTCGCTCTTTCTCCGGTCCATTCCTATGAAGGTCACCTCGCACGTTATCCCGCGTCTGGCTTCTATAAGGCCCATTTGGATCAGCATCAGAAGAGCTCTGTTAGGCAGATCTCCGTCATCACGTATCTCAATGAAGATTGGAGTGAATCCGATGGTGGGCAATTGCGGCTCTATACCGATGTCTCACTAGGCCTGAAAGGTCCCTTTATCGATGTGATTCCTCGCTTTGGTACTTTGGTGGTCTTTCGAAGTGCTGACTTCTGGCATGAGGTGTTACCGTCAAGCCGCTCCCGCCTCAGCCTAACAGGCTGGTTAAGAGGACGCGACATGCCGGGCTAACCGTTTGGTTTCAGAGGGAATGGGACCTCCTTTCCAGACTGAAAACGAACTGCCGAACTGGAGCCAGCCCCTACAGTTTGCGGCCTTCAACGCGCTATCCTTCCAGATCGTGCTCGGTGCTCCGATGTTGCTCTATGCCAAAGGGCTCAATGCAAGTGCCACCCAGCTGGGACTGATCACGGGACTCATGCCGTTGTTAGTCATTCTGCAGATTCCTGCAGCCAAGCATGTGCATCGCTTTGGCTACAAGCGTTTTGTCCTTGCCGGATGGAGTGTCCGCACGGCCTTTATCCTGCTGATCGCCGTCGTGCCTCTTCTCGGGAAGTGGATCGATGATCACGCCAAACTCAACATCATTCTGATTCTCCTCTTTCTATTCAATGCGTCCGTGGGATCTCAAGTTGCGCTTGGTTACCGTGGATCAGTTCAATCATCCCTGGCCCAGTGAGAGGTCGTTTTCTCTTGCGGGAAGCAGCCATGATCAACACGGCCAGCATCGCTTGCGTGATTATTGCCGCAATCATGATAGGCGACAACCCGCATCCCGGAAGATTCGCCAGTCTCTTCTTCATTAGTGCGGCGGCTGGTTTTGTAAGCTTGCTATCGCTAAGCCGCATTCCCGAAGAAGAAGACGCCGATAGTCTCCTCGATTCTGTGACGCCAGTCAGTGTGAGGCAAATGATCCAACTGCGATCATTTCAACGCTTGCTCTGGCTGAATATCGCCTGGGGCATCGCCAGCGGTGGCGTGCTCGCTTTTGCCATCGCTTTTCTAAAGACAGCTGGAGGCCTGAGCGACGATCGCATTCTCTTGCTCACCTCAGCCATGTTTCTGGGCGGCTTGGGCACCCTTGGGCTTTTGAAGAGTGTCGTAGATTCTGTAGGGAGCCGTTCCCTTTTGATCGGAGCCTCCGTCCTTTGGTTAGGCATCATGAGTTCCTGGACGCTTGTTGCCAGCGGAGTTTTGCCATTGGTCGGCGTCGTGATCTTTATCCTCATGCTTCTGATAGGCTTGGGGACCTCCATGGTCAACCTGGCCAATGTCCGGTTGGCCATGAATGTGATTCCAGAGCGTGGGCGCAGTCATTACTTCGTCGTCTTCTCTGTGGTCGGTAACGTGACCCTTGGCTTAGCACCCATCGCATGGGGAATCTTAATCGACCAATGTGCACACGTCGCCACCGCATGGAAGGCTTTTGAGATCAATCGCTACTCCATTGCATTTGCGGCCATGACCACCGCCTTTATCGTGTTTCTCGTGACCGCCTGGCGACTCATCGAAGCCGAAAACACCAAATTTGAATCGATGCTCCGTGAAATCCTCACACGTTCACGGCTTCGTCATTGGTTACGTTTGTGGCCGCGAGGCTAAAGGCTCCTCCTGACATACGCCACACAGATGTTCTCGTAAGCAGTAGGTCATGACGCTGACCGCCTTCCTAGCAAACACTCGCGTTAACAGCTCCTTCACGTTTCGACCTATCAAGCTCTTGAAAGCCGATCTTCAGCGGCTTTTAGAATCTCTCCCAACATCGCGGCGTAATCATAACCGGCCAAGGCTGACATCTTCGCTAGATGGCCATCCCAGCACCAGCCGGGGTTGGGATTGGCTTCGAGAAGGCGCGGCGTGCCGTTGTCATCCAAGCGCCAATCGAAGCGAGCGTAGTCTCGGCAGCCAAGGCGCTCGAAGAGTCGCTGACAACTCGCAATGAGGAAGCCTTCAGTCGCCTCAGGCAGATTGGCAGGAACCGAGCGCAGCGCTTTCCAGTAAGGAGACTCAGGATCCCACTTGGCTTCGTAACCGCAAATCTTGGGTAATCCCTTCGGCAACAGCGAGTAATCCTCCTCAATCACAGGCAAAGCCAAACAAGGGCCTGGCGGATTCCCTATGATACCGACAGTCACTTCCTTTCCTGTGAGAAACTGCTCCACCAATACCGGTAGCTCATAGCCAAACTTATCCCGCACTTCCTGAATCGCAGCTTCCAGTTGCTTCACATCATGACAGACACTACGAGCATTGATACCAACGCTAGAGTCGCCAAAGTTTGGCTTTACGATCACCGGAAATGACAGGGTGAGTTCGAAGATGGACGTATCATCGGCTCGAATGACGAAGGCCCCTGGCACTGGAATATCCATCTCGTTGGCCACGCCCCGGACAAGAGACTTGTCGTAACAGTAAGCCAAGCATTGTGGCGTGCCACCCGTGTAAGGGATGTCTAGCATCTCCAACAACGCCGGCACGTGTAGCTCTTGTTTGGCGAGATTACCAAATCCCTCATCGCAGAGATTGAGCACCAAATCATGCTCGGCGCGGATCCGTCGGGCATCACTCAGGAAGGTATCGTGGTTGTCGAAGTAGCTGAATTCATATCCTGCGAGACTACTCAAGGCCTCGCGAAGCCGGGATATCGTTGCAAGGTCATCACTATCAAAAGTTTCATTCGGTTTGACCGCATCGCTCTTGCGAGGGTCGCCCATGACCACCGCCACCGCTTTGTGCTTCACACTAGCCGATTTGGGAGTGGTCCAGCTCTTCCGCGGTTTCGCCGTGTAGAGCATTCGATGCCCCATCATTCCGAGATCTTGATTCCGCTGACTGACGGTGGCAATCTGATCGCACAAGCGAATGCTCGTGAACTCACACTCAGTCAACAACGCACGCATTTGGGCCTCCGAGTAGAGTCGCTCTGCGTAAAATTGATCAGAGACGACGCCCTTGTGTACGTGGGTGAAATTCCCCCAAAATGATGGACACGATCGAGCAGGTCTGACACAACCAGATTCAGACCATGTCAAAAGGAAGAAAAAACTACACACCTGAGTTCCGAGAAGGCGCTGTGGACCTCTTGAGAACCAGCGGCCAGCCAGTGGCTCAGGTTGCACGTGAGCTTGGCGTCAGCGCTGGGAGCCTTCGCCATTGGAAGAACCAGTTCCTTGGTGCGAGCGGAGGGATGGCCGACGGAGCCGTAGGCGACGACGGCCAGCCCGGAGCGAGTGCCAAGGAACTCTGGGACGAGAACCAGAAGCTGCGACGTGAGAATGCTCACCTCAAGAGGCAGCGTGAGATCCTAAAAAAGGCGGCCAGCATCCTAGCAGAGGACCCGCAGCTAGGCATGCAATGATTGATGAAATGCGGGAAGAGAATTACAGTGTGGATGAACTTTGCGAAGCTTTCGAGGTCTCCAGAAGCGGCTATTACGCAGCTAAGAAACGTCCATCCTCGCAGCGAGCCCAAGAGAATGAGGTCATTGTTTCCAAGATGAAAGAGATCCATACCGACCGCCATCTCAAGGCCTACGGCAGCCCAAGGATGACCACTGAACTCCAAGAAGAACATGGGCTGGCTTGCTCGGAGAATCGTGTGGCTCGCCTCATGGCTAAAAATGACCTCAAAGCCCGCTACAAAGCCTCCTTCCGCCCGAAAACAACGACTCAAGATCCCACTCAGAAGGCTTCACCGAACATCCTGGCAAACACAGAGAAGCCCTCAGCGCCGGGCCAGGTCTGTGTGAGTGACATCACCTATGTAGCAACACGAGAAGGCTGGTTGTATCTCGCGGTCGTCATCGATCTCTACAGCCGAGCTGTCGTAGGGTGGAGTGTTGCCGACAGCATGCACACTTTCCTTGTCAGCAGCGCTCTAGCGAAGGCCATGTCGAAATTACCCCAAGGGAGTCAGCCACTCTTTCATTCTGATCGTGGCTGCCAGTACACCAGCAAGGAATTTCGGAAGCTTCTGAAGCTCTATGGATTGGCCCAGAGCATGAGTGCGAAGGGATACTGCTATGACAATGCAGCCAACGAAAGCTTCTTTGCGAGCCTCAAGCGGGAGAGCTTTCCGGAAGACTGCTGTTTCGAAACCAAAGCCGAAGCACGCAAAACGATCTTTGACTATCTAGAGGTCTTCTATAACCACAAACGGCGCCATAGCTCATTGGGGAACGTATCACCCCAAACTTTTCTCAATCACCACTTCCAAACTCCAAAAACACATCTAAACTAACAATGAGATCTGTTTAATCTGTGTCCACTTTATCGGGGGAACTCCAGGGTGATCACCTCACGCGAGATGAGCCTGGACCGATCATCTGAGAGGCTACGCTCGCGGCAGACAAAGTAATTCTTGTCAATCCACTCCCAGCTGCGCGGCTCGAAATGCGTTCGCATGTGATCGCCGTCCGTCAAGTCTAACAACAGCTTACCAGTAGGTTTGAGGACACGACGAAGCTCCTGCAGGACTTCACAATCATCTTGAATGCTCTCGAAGTAGCCAAAGCTGTTTCCCAGCACCAGTGCGAAATCGAAATAATCTGTTTGAAAGGGCAATTTGCGCGCATCCCCCTCGCGAAAGGTCACACCCAATTGCTCGCGCTTAGCAGTCGAGCGAGCGCGCTTGATGAGATAGTGCGAGCGATCTAGGCCCGTCACGTTGACAAAGCCGCGCTGCGCAAAGGCGAGGCTGTGTCGGCCTTGACCGCAACAAAGATCGAGAATCCTCGCCTCTGGCCCTGGATTGAGTAATGATACCAGCCGATCGGTTTCGGCATTTGTAAGCGCAGCATCGTCAACCACATCGCCGTCCGTGCGCAAGTAGTGGGCATTGAAGATGTGCCGCCACCAATCCGCTTTCACGTAACTTTGGAGATCCTCTACTGGGCCAAGCACTTCAGTTGGACGCTTAGGCATGCGTTTCTTCTTGAGCGCTGGTAGTGGCGCATTTTACCTGGGGACAAGGAGCTTCTCTGACATCAGCGGAATAGATTTAGTTAGGCCATTTGAACACCTTCAGAGCAGCTACTCACCACGGATACCAAGTAGAGCAACTCCAAGCAGTGAACACCTCAAACGATTGAGAAGAGTCGGCGAAGCAATGCGTGTGCCAACACTATTTCCGAACGTACTGCATTAACATTCAACGGTTAATGGCGGCACGGACAACGGATCCACACTGGGACACCTCGCCCATTAGCTAAGTAACTTAGCCAACACTGTAAGCTAAATTGGCTTTGTGTGGGCGCCTTTAGACCGCAAAGACAATTCCATTTGCATTCTCAAAGTTGTTAGGCTGCATTGCCGGGCTAACAAAGAAATGTTAGCCAGTCAGAACTCAACCAACCTCACACAATGAAAGGTAACTACGGTATCTCACGAATCGACCAACCAGACAAGAAAAACCACGGCTTCTACGTACGCATCACACACGCCGGCACATGCCACCAGAGATACTTTCCTGACAAGGGATCCGGCAGCAAGAATAAGGCCCTTGCTCTGGCAAAGGCTTATCGCGACGACATCGTTGCTAAGTTACCTAAAGAGAAACAAGCTTCTATTGCTCAGCGTCGCACAAAGATTAAAAAGAGCGGAGTGACCGGCGTCACCCATGTGGTCGCCAAGGCTCCCGGCGGCAAGAAATCCTACGAGTACTGGCAGGCTGCGTGGAATGATCCAAACGGCAAGCGCTGCACTGCGAAGTATTCAGTTAGCCGCTACGGAGACAAGGAAGCGCTGGAAATGGCGAAGAAGGCTAGCAAGAAAGCTTCGCGTGGAACCAGGAAGAGATAGTTGATCCTGTTTGAGGTCTGCGAGTCGATGACCCGGCTCGTAGACTGTTCTGTGTTTTCTCAAGAAGCCATCACTCGACGTAGTCGAAGCCATCTGGGCGAATAGTAAGCACTGAACAAGGCGAATGGTTGATAATCGCCTCCGCTGTTGTCCCTAACCAAATAGACCGCAGTCCCGTCTTACCTTGGGCTCCGACCACGACCAGATCAGGTTCTGCCGATTCCAAGAATGATAGGATTCCGTTTCTCACCGGATGTGCACGCCTCACATGCATCTGAAACTGCTCGACTCCACCCATCCGCCTGACAATCGGAGTTACAAATCGATCCAGCGCCTCTTCTATCTCTTCATTGAACGACGTTTCAATCGCCTGAGTCATCTTCGGAATGAGCCGGCTGCCGAATTTCAGAGTTTCGCCAAGTGAGTCAACCGGAGGAACGATGTGAACGAACTCCAGGAAAGCGTCGTCTTGTTGGGCAATGTGCACCGCGTGCCTAGCTGCTTTTTCGGAGTTCTCTGAGAAATCAATGCACGTGACGACATCTCTAAAAGGACCTTCCTGTTCGCCCCTGACAATAAGGACATTACAAGGAGCTCGTCTCACAGCCCGCTTTGCGATGGTGCCTATTCGAGAACGCCCCCTACCATGACCACTATTTCCCAACACGAGAAGTCCCGCTTGGTAACGTGGTACTGCCTCTAGAATGGCTTCATGCGGATGTCCGATCACACTAACCGCATCGAAGGTCGCGTCCTCACCTAGCACATCCTGCACAAAGTGGGTGAGGCGTTTCTCGGCCGCAGCGCAGATGTGCCTTTCCAAGTCTTCTTTGGATACCAGCGTGGTATGCGCGACATCTGCAGCCAACGCGTTTGAGGCCTCGCGATCAATGACGTAGAGTGCCGTGAGCCGTGCATTGTCCCATAGGCAAATTCGATAGGCTTCCTGAAGCGCTTCCGACGAGGGTTTGGAAAAATCCAAACACACGAGAACGTTGTAAAGCTGCATTTCTCTTAGGAATTCAATGCTCTACTCGAATCAATTTTAGCCTGGATGCCCTCGGCACAAACGAATCTCTTACCCATGATAGAGGACGGTTTTCCAATCGGATTTGGCTCGGCTAGGTAAACTGGCATCAGGGTTGTAATGATTAGAAAAGCCATTGATGCAGTATCTATACCAGGGCAAAGAGAAAGTGTAATCGATTGACAATAAAGGAGTTATAGAATCCTCGGATTGAGACTCAGATCCGGAATTGCTAAGTGAGTTTACAACTTTTGTAAGCAAACTTTGCAATCTCAAGAACTGTTGAGTTCGAATACCATCTCAGAACGCTCTGTTAGTTTCCAAATGCTGGGGCCCGATCCAAATCCCACCGGAGACGCAAGAATTGATTACTCGGTTTACAAATCGATAACTCAAGAATCAGGTAACGCAACAATCGAGCGTACGTTGATAGGTAGCCGCAAATTGCCTAACTATCTCAGGAGAAGGATGTTGTGTGTTTGTTAAACTCATTGGCACGATTTGTGCCAATTATGGGAGTGGGACGGCGCCAGGCAGTCATCCATCCAGGCTTGGTGCAGCGTCCGCCATACCAAATCCAACAAACCAATATCACCACTTATGAAAAGTATCGCGAAATGCAAGAAAACTGCGGCAACTCTTGCCATCGTCGCTGCAATGGCATCCTTCGTTCACGCACAGGATCCCTTTGAAGTAACTCCGTTAAAAGAAGAAAATGACGTAATCGAATTTGAAGAGCCTGAAGTGGCAGAATTTGAAGAGTCCGAGACTATCGATATTGTGACGGGCAGCATGCACGAAGAGTTCGAGCAAGCTTTGGCGGAGCTCGAAGAGAAGGACTTGGAATCCGCGGCAGAGCGTCTCAGTAATGCAGCTCTCATGGTTGAGTACGCCACTGACGAGGCTGAGGGCAAGGTGAAAGCAGCATTGGCCCAAGAGAGCAAAGTCCTGGCCTCTCTCTCGACGGAGATATCTGGAGGAAAGATCACGGATGCTAAAACGTTGAAGCAAGCATTTGCGAAGACGCATTATATCCTCGCAGACCACTACGCGACGGCTGCGAGAACAGCTGAAGAATTGGAGCAAGGTGCCTATTTGTTAGGAGCCGTTCATCACGCAGAGCAAGCCGCCGCCATGGCTGGTTACAAGATAGCCGGAACCGACCTGGCTTCGCTTAAAGCGGCCAAGATCATGGGCGAAGGACTCGCTGATGGAGAAGAGATCGGCAAAGCCAAAACCACGGCCGGAATCAAAGCACTAGCAAAGGCTTGTGAGACTATCGGGGCACATCTGAAAGCCTCTGGAAAGAAAGCACGAAAAAGCTGATTGAGGAGCTCTAAACGATCGTCGTTTTGCAGAAGGCGCTCTCTTGGAAAGGGAGCGCCTTTAAGACTTAAGGACTCGGAATCTCATTGATGATCTGGCGATTGATACAACTGAGAATGCCAGGCTATCGGTGATCAGTGGTGCGGCGGCTGCTGCTGTCATTACTTCCGAAATAGCGGTGAGTTTTAGAAGCTAGTCTATCCCAACGCGTAAGAATTTCTTTGCGGCGTTCTATGTCGTTTCACGCCTGACCATTTGCCAGCCAAATGACAGCTTTGTCATCAACCCGTTAGGTAATTTCGCCTTCAAGTGGCGCTTCCTTGCTAGCGAAAGAACTTGCATCATGAAATCGTCACCCTTCTTTTCACAGATCCTACCCCTAACCATCCTGGTGGTTCTGTTTGTGGTGTGCGTCTGGTTGGTGCCGATGATGTTTGTGGCCTCCGATAAAGCCGCTAAGCCCTCGCCGGCACCAACTTTATCGACGCTTCCTCCACAGGCTACAATTGAAGAGGAGTCTACTTCACAGGCACCATCAGAGTTGCCTGAAGCCCCAACGGAAGAGGACATCCAAGAAGACAATCCTCTTTCTTATGTTCCCAATGAACTGATCTTGAAGGTGGATTCTAAAGAAGAAGTTGTCGAATTGCTCCAGCTCGCTCTAGCCAACGGCGGCGAATTCGTAGATGCGGTCGCCGCCTTGAAGACATTCAGGTTGCGTTTCGACTCGGAAGAAGCGGCTACCCGCTTTCGTAATCAGTTAGGCGACACCTATGAAGCAGAAAGCAACTACCTGGTCAAAGCCCCTGACTTCCCTGAGTATGAAACGCGCGATCCTTCCGAGCCTCAGACGCTCACCGGTTTCGATGCTAGCGCTCTTGAATGGTTAGGCATCTCAGGCGATCATGACGATTGGGGTAAGGGCGTCCTTGTCGCCATCCTCGACACTGGCATGTATCCACACGCCGCTTTTGATGGCATGACCGTCGCTCAGATGGACCTCGTGAGCGATGCCGGTGCGGCGACGGTGACCGAGTACGACAGTCATGGCACCGCTGTCGCCTCCGTAACCGCGCAAGTATCTCCGAGTTCTGACATTCTGAGTATCCGTGTCCTCGATTCTGAGGGTATCGGAAACAGCTACACGGTCGCCCAAGGCATCGTGACCGCTGTGGATAGCGGCGCTGCAGTGATCAATCTCAGCGTCGGAGGTTACAGTGACAGTGCTGTTTTAAGAGAAGCGGTTGCTTATGCAATTGATAGCGGCGTCGCGGTCATCGCCGCTTCCGGTAACGATGGTAGCAATGCTCCTTCCTATCCCGCTGCCTACGAAGGCGTGGTCGGCGTCAGTGCAGTCGATGCCGAAGGCCAGATTGCCCACTTTTCGAACTATGGTGATGCCGTCGACCTCGCCGCGCCAGGAGTTGAGATTGTGGCCGCATGGGAAGAATCCGCTTCCGTCACCATGTCCGGCACCTCCGCCGCCGCCCCCTTTGTCACTGGCGCCGTTGCAGCCTTGCTTTCCACAGGCCGAGCCGCTACAGGCGCTCAAGCGATTAGTTTGTTAGAGTCGAGTGCGATTGATCTGGGTACCGCAGGTATAGATGCCGATTCTGGCTTTGGCGCCCTGCAACTAGGCAGTCTATTCTAAGACTGCTTGATAGCCGCTCTTATTCGTAGGCTTGCCTCAAGCTCTTCCCGAGGAGGTAGCTCGAAGACGGATCAACCACGAAGTTCTGAGCCAAGGCTGCTCGTCCGAGTAACATGCGAAACTTCATATTCTCACGATTGGTTAGGCTGAGGTCGATGCCCCATTCGATTTCACCGACGCGTGCGCTGGTGCGAATGAACAGGCGCTTCTGGCTATCGCCACCAGAGTCCTTAATATTTCGAAAGCCTAACAATGGCGATTCACAGCGTAATGATCTGGAAGCCCTCAAGATGTGAAAGGCGACTTGCCCGCAAATCCGGCCACCGATCCCTACTTTCCAATTGGCCAGGCCTCCTTGAGTCTGGTAGCGGGCGGTGACGGTGTGCAGGTGAATCTGAAAACGCTGACGCCTAACTTTCTTCGCTTCGAAGTGAGAATCGACGGTGCCGAATGGAAGCCCAGCGACAATCACTTCAAATGGATTCCTCACACTGGGCTAAACCAGCTGGAGGTGAGAACGGTGAATCAATGGGACGTGGTAGGCCCGATTTCGACGGCAGTGATTGAGGTTCGAGGGTGAACCGGCAGCGCTCGATGCGCCTTCCGGTGCAGCGTCTCACGCCATAGACAAGCCCGAGAGTGTCCCATTGCTCGAACCGAACTTGTCCGCTTCGATTCCCAAGCTCTGGAGCATGCTGACGTAGAGATTGCACAAGGGCGGCGGGTTCTTCGGATCAAAATGGAGATGCTGCCCGTGCTTGAACCCCCCACCCGCCAGGAATACGGGAAGGTTCTTGGTCGAGTGGCTACTGGCGTCGCCAAGATTGCTGCCAAGAAAGACCGTGGTACGGTCAAGTAAGGTGGCGTCATCTTCCTGCGATTGATGAAGCTTGGTGAGCAGGTCGCGGACGGTCTTCATCGCCTCAACTTCGACGATCTTAAGTTGTGCTAGTTTGCCAGGATCCTTGCCGTGATGCGAAAGATCGTGGTGGCCCAGATTGACGCCTTCAATCGGTGGCGCGGCGGTGGAGCCGGCAAGCATGATGGTGATGAGCCGCGTCGAGTCAGTCTGTAGGGCGAGATGGGTGAGGTCGAAGAGCAGGTGGGTGCGGCCGATCAGGTCGGCGGGATTGGGGATGTCCTTGGGCGGGGCGATGTCCACTTTGGGCTTCGGCTTCTTGGCCCAATTACGGTCGCTGACCATCTGCTGCTCCAGTTCGCGGATGCTGGTGAGGTATTCGTCGAGCTTGCTGCGATCCTCCGTGCCGAGATCGCTGCTCAGCGAGTTGGCCTGTTCGCGGACGTCATCGAGAATGCTACGCCCGTCTTCGAGATGACGCATCTGCTCTCGCTTCTGCGCAGGCGTGCCTTGAAGAAACAACCTGCTGAACACTCTGGAGGGCGAGTCATCCGATGGGATGAGAGCGCCTGTCCGCGTCCAACTGAGCCCTCCGGATCCGTTACCCGCTAATGCTAGGCTGGGCACTCGTGTTTGCGAGCCGATATGGTCTGCTGCAAATTGGTCGAGAGAGATGGCATTGCGAAATCCGGGTCGACCGGCTCCGGGAACACCGGTGAGGAAGCTAGCCGATGCCTGGTGCCCGAATGACGAACTCATTCCAGCGTGCTCCAAACCGGAAATCACGGTGAATTGATCGCGGTACTCTTTGACGATCTCGAGATACGGCGAAAGTTCGTAGTCCCGGCCGGTTTGCTCGGGGATAAAGTTGTCCGGGTGCAAGCCCAACGGCGCGCAAACGCAGACCATGCGACGTGGCGGGCCGTTCACGCCCGGGGCGGCAAAAGCCTCCAGCCAAGGGAGCGCGAGGGAAATGCCAGTGGCGCGGAGGAAGTGACGGCGGTGGATGTTCATGGGATCAATGGGATGACGTTATTTGCTCTTAAACAGGGCGCTCTGCACGACCTCGTGAATCAGGGATCGGAACCCATAGTCTTTCTCGCGGAGGTGACTAACAATCTGTTCGATTTCCGGTTTATCAAGAGGTGTTGGTTCCGCTCCGGTTGAGTAAGCGAGCAGCTTTTCAGCGAGGTTTCGGGCGAGTTGGTCTTTGTCCTGCAGCAGTAGCAATTTGTAATCGTCAATGTTCTCGAAGCGTTGTCCATCGGGCAAGACGCCGGTCGAATCGACGGGCGGGCCTTTGATCACCCGACGTGACCCCTCACGAATGGCACGATAGTGATCGCGCCATCCACCAGTCACATCGAAGCTTTCCAACGCGAAGCCCGGCGGGTCGATCTCGCGATGACAGCGGGCGCAGCTCTCAACGTCACGGTGCTTCGCGAGCTGTTCTCGAATCGTGGTGGCACCGCGGATGTCGGGCTCGATCGCGCCGATGTCTGGTGGCGGCTTCGAGGGCGGCGTTCCAAGAATGCGCTCCAGCAACCACGCGCCGCGCAGGACGGGTGAGGTCGTGGTGCCATTGGCAGTCACTTTCAGTACACTGGCCATCGTTACGACACCTCCACGATGACTCCCCGGCGGCAAGGTCACTTTGCGCATGTGCGCTCCCTCGACTCCTGGGATTCCGTAATGCTTTGCTAGTCGAGCGTTGAGGAAGGTGAAATCGGAGGACACGAAATTCGTTAGGCTCAGGTCATGCTTCAGCACTTCGTCAAAAAACAATTTGGGCTCCTTGAGCGAGGCCGTCTTGAGAACATCGTCGTACTCCCGATAGAGGGTCCGGTCTGGCATGGTGTCATCGATTGCGCGGAGGCTCAGCCATTGGCCGGTGAAGTTCTCTGTGAACGCGCCCGCTTTGGGATCGTCCAACATTCGCTCTACTTGCTGGCGCAGTACGGCGGGTTCGTTCAGCTTCCGCGCTTCAGTTAGATCTAACAATTCGTCATCGGGCATCGAACTCCACAGAAAGTAGGACAGGCGGCTGGCCAAGGCGTCGTCATCCAGCTGGATGGAGTTTGGTGAATTCTTCTCACGCAGAAATAGGAAATCGGGTGAAACCATGACGCCCTTAAGGCCGACGCGCACGGCTTGCTCAAACGAGTAACCCTCATCCAACCTCGATTGAACCCGCCGCAGAAACGGCCGGATGTCCTCGTCCGTTACGGCGCGCCGAAACGCCCGCCGAGCAAAGCTGGTCAGGATGCGCTCGGCATCCGCCATAGGCTGCCGCGACACCACTTCAAGCCGCTCCGGATCGTCGGCGCTGGGCACCCGCTCCCGAGGCAGGTCACCAAAGATGGATTTGTGACTCGGCGGCGGCCAGGATTCTAACAATGGCCCCTCAACTTCGACCCACTGAATGGCGAGACCGGGCCCCTTGTACTGATCGGCACCCACCTTTTCCACGTCCGGCGGCAGTGCTGGCAGTCCGTCCGCGATGATGCGAAGGCGGTTTTCGGGCTCAAGTTGTTCGGTGAATTCGAGCACCGTCGGTTTGTCCGCTGGAAAGGAGAAATAGTCGATGAGGCGCTCTTCGGTCACCTCTTTGAAGGTGCCGGCGTTGACATGGAAATCGACCGGCTTGCCATCGCTTTGATACCCATACCCGGAAATGCGGATGCGATACTTGCCGCGAAAGCGGGTGAGCATGTTCCACATGGTCACGCGGATGTTGGCCGACTCCCACACCGCGAAGATGGCCACGCCATCGTCCACGTGCCGATAGACACTGCCGGTCTTGGCAATGGACTTCTCCTCCCTGAGGTCGAACCTCTTATCCAACTTCCAGGGTTCACCTGTGTTGGCAATCGCCGCATCGAGCACCCGGTCGGCAGCCGCCAAGTAATTGCGCAGCAAGAACGATGACGTGTGCAGCGCCTCGGCGTTATTGTCGAAGCCACTGGTGGACGTTTTAGGAGGAAGCAGGTCGCTCAAATCGACATCGACGTGGAGTAGATCCCTAACCGTATTGACGTACTCAGCCTGATTCAGGCGCCGGAGAACGACGCGGCCCTCTTCGGCTCTTTGCGCGATCTCTGCGGTCTGCGCCCTTTCACGAATCCACTCAATCGCGGCGTGAACTTCTTGAGCCGGGGGGCGAGCTTCCTTCTCTGGCGGCATGTCGCCCGCTTCCAGTTGCTCCATTACCGCCAACCACATCTCACGGTTCTGCCGGTCAGCTAAGTCTCCCGACAACCTTTCGATCTGGAAATCGCCCTTGTCTTTGCCCCCGCCGTGGCACTTCTGGCAGTGTGACTCAAAAAGAAACTGTGCCGGTTTGTCGTCCTGCGCGTTCATTTCAATCGTTACGAACGCTACGAAAGCAGTGAGCACGATCATCCACCTCATTCGGCGGAGATTGAGGCTTTCGGAAATGGCGGGGGAGCTCATTTAAAGTTGAACTTCATGGGACGATTCATCCTGCATTCAGTGAGTAGTGTTGCCGATAGATGGCACTCCGAGCGAGCCCAAAGTGCGCTACGGTGCTCGGCATGCTCATGGTCTCAGCGATATAGAATGGGCAAGCCTTTTCCCTCGGGTGATTGATAGAAAAGACAAGAGGCTCATGAAACAGGCTTCCAAATAACAAAGGGATCTGTTGGTGGAAGCCCAACCAAGCATCTTGCGGAGCAAGATGGCTACAATGTAGCCCTCGCGCTTTCTGTTCACGGATTGTTGACCAGCGCCGCACTACGGCTCTTAGTCTACGAATGGCGACTCTGAAAAAAGTTTCCCCCTATGCCGATGACCAGTTGAACCTACCGGTTTCATGCGTTGGTGACGCCGTGTCGTTCTACCAAGAAGTAATGGGATTCCGGATCGTGTTAGAAGAGGAAACGCCCTGCAAGAAGGTGGTCTTAGAAAGGGATGACGTGAGGATTGGCATTGCCGAGAATGGTGGCGATCCAAGTCAGGAAGGGTGTTTCTTTGAAGTCGATGATGTCGAGGGGATCTTTTCTGAATTCAAAGCGAATGGGCTTCAACAAGAGGAAGCCAAATATCGAATCGATCGGCATGGAGACACTTCTTACAAGGTCTTCTTCGTCGTTGCCCCTGATGGTTTATGCTACTGCCTCGGCGAGCGCCAACCATGAGTGCAGTGTTGTTAGAATTTGCTAGTTCGCGAGTGAGGCCCATGGATTGGATGCTCTGGAACGCCTTGGCTCAATGGTGATTTGACAACATCAACCAGAGACAGCTCTTACAGTAGGCTGCGATAGACGCCTAACATAGATTCGGTCATATGCGCCGTCCGATGATGCTTCTCAACACTCCGCCGGGCATCCGTGCCGATCGGACGCCGTCGATCTGGTTCTTGAATCCGCGCGATTCAAAAAAAGCTAGCGTTGACCCGCTTCGCCTTCGCTGATGAGCCGGATTCCTGGCCTTGGCGGTCTCTTCATGCCGTCTCCGAGGTAGAAACTTGGATGTGCTGGTTTGTTGTAGACGACATTCTGCCAGGCGATGCCTAGACGGTACTGCGGATCGTGCATCAAGGTCACGAGTCGATGCTCTGTTGGAATGGTCGTCGTAAAGAGACGCAGCGATTTGCCATCTGGCGAGGGGAGAAGGATCTCTTCGCGCCAGTCGCCTAGCAGATCGCCCACGAGACACGGTCTTCTTCCCCATCGACGCCTCTCTAGGTTCTCATTGGTCCTGAGCAACGTGTCTTCACGGCCCGTTTCCCAATTCCATTTCGTGACAGAAGTACCACGCCCGACCAACTCGCGAAGAAGGTCGCCATCCCACCAAATAGCGAAGCCCGTGGAGCGGGGGCACGGACCGATGTCTTTCCCCGAGGCATTCCGCAGACCACCAGGACCACCCCAGGCTTCGGCGCCGGGAAATCGCGGATCGATGTCAGCGACGAGGCCGACTTTGACATCGATGCCAGGACTATGGCTCCAGATTACCTCGCCTGTGCGAGCGTCATGCATGCCAGCCCCTGGAGTCTGAAAAGCTACCGTTCGACCTTCGTTCTCCGTGATAAGGAAGAGTTCGAGACCGTCCCGATCAGGATAGAAATCGCTAATGTGCATCGAGTCACCATGACGCCGTCCAGTTGAGTAAAGCCCCTCACCATTGTCATCAACGACCATGGCTTGGTAAACGATCTCGTCTTTGCCGTCCTCATCGACATCAGCAACCGAAAGCGAATGGCCTCCCATGCCCGAGAAAGGCGACGCATCGTTATAAGGCGGGTAGCTTGATTTGGAATCGAAGGTCCAACGATTGGTTAGGACGCCGTCCCGCCAATCCCAAGCCGCCATGACCGTGCGACCGTAGACGCCTCGACACATGACAACGCTTGGGCGTTCGCCGTCGAGGTAGGCCACACAGGCTAGAAAGCGATCGCAGCGGTTGCCATAGCTGTCATTGCCCCCATTCCCACCTTTGCCACCCCAGCCATCGATAGGATCTCTGCTAGGAATGTAATCGACCGTTTTCAATGCTGCTCCAGTTCTTCCATCAAAGATGGAGAAATACTCAGGCCCCTCAAGAATGCGGCCATGACGGCGATCACCTTCTTTCTTGATACGCCAGTCTTTGCTTTTATCACCAATCACGTTGCCGCTGCCATCAATCGTCCCGTCAGCAGTCTTGCAAGCCAGTTCGGCGCGACCATCGCCATCCAAATCGTAGACCATGAATTGGGTGTAATGTTCGCCCTCACGAATGTTCACGCCGAGATTGATTCGCCACAAGAGGGTCCCATCCATCTCATAAGCATCTAAGATCGGTGCGCCGGTGATGCCAGGATGAGAATTGTCGCGAGCCTGAGATGTCTGATGGAGAACGATCTCATACTCACCATCGCCATCCAAGTCAGCGATCGATGCGTCTCCGGGCCGGTAGTTCTGAATGGATTGAATGGGGATCTCCCAATAGGGCTTATCCCACACCTTCACCCTACGCGAGGCTTCAAGCTCTTTCCCATTGGAGATGGGCCGAACCGTGTACGTAGTGGCGATGTTAGCAACTGAATCCGTATCGATCACGTTCGTGCCACCTGTGATAGGCTCCTCATTGATCCGAATAGGCTCTCCCACTCCAACTTGTCGGTAGAGGTTGAATGCGATGTCCTCGGGATCAGTGCCGAGCACACGCCAACTGACAAAGACGCCATCTTCGTGCTTCACAGCGACAAGCCCCCGCGTCAATGCCTCCATCTGGCGTTGAGCAAGCATGCCGCCTGGCAACAAGCAGGCAAAGACAAAGAGGAAGCTAAGGCGCATACTCAAAGCGTAGCCACTTCCTAAATCGTTGAACAAGAGGGAAGGGTTTCCATCCTTCGTGAATCGGTCATCTGGAATACCGGCCGACGATCAGGGAGACGTCAGAGAACTCGCGGAGAGATCGATGTGGTAGATGGTCCCGGAATAGCCGACGACATACAATTCGCCGTCTGCACCTTGGCCAAAGGACGAGGGAAGTTCCGGTGCCTTGCCGATGTCTTTTAGCAGCACCACCTTGTCGTTCTCCTCGCGCAGTGCGAAGAGGCGCTGCGTGGCGAAGTCGCCAAAGATGTAAGCGCCATTCCAACTGTCATGGCGTGTCCCTCGATAAACGTAACCTCCCGTCACTGACACCCCAAGCTGACGGGCGTAGGCTAACAATGGCTCCACGTAGGTTTCTTCAGGGCGCTGGTAGGTGTCTTTGAACCCTTCCCAGCCTTCACGCACATTCCACCCATGATTCTCACCTCGCCGCACCTTGACGATCTCTTCGAAACGCACCTGCCCAACATCGGCTAACCAAAGATCACCGGACTCTTTGTCGAATGAGAAGCGCCAAGGTTCACGGAAACCTAGGGCCCAGATTTCGTGAAGCCATTCGTTAGGATCCCGATCAACGAAAGGATTGTCCTTTGGGATCCCATACGCACGACCTTCAGACACGTTATCGACATCAAGACGCAGCATCTTGCCCAGAAATGAGCGTCCACTCTGTGTGTATCCTTTCGGGTCTTCCTGCGGGCCGCCATCTCCCATGGCAACGTAGAGATAGCCATCCGGACCAAAGGCCAGCGTCCCGCCATTGTGATTGTCAGCGGGCTGCTTGATGGCAAGTAGCTGCTTCGAGAGTTCTCCTGAATCCGATCGCAGATCCTTGGCCGCTCGTTTCTCCACCACCACCGTGTGACGTTGTCCTTCAATCATGGTCTCATGCTTGACGAAGAATCTCCGGTTGCTGAGGAAATCAGGATGAAAGGCGAGACATACCAAGCCTTCCCACGGGCCGTCCGTGACCGACTCCCCCCAGTCAGCGAAGAGGGTCTTCTTGGCAGTGTCCCCGGTTCCTTGCAGGAGCCATGCCTTGCCGGTGCGATGCTCCAGAACGATGAAAGTGTCGCTTTGTTCGGGGAGAGGAACGAGCCAGACAGGCTTGTCGAACTTTAGTTTCTCAGGATGAATTGCGGTGAAGGCAACGGGTGTCGTCAGTTTCTCCATCGATTTCACAGCCTTCCTTGCGGGAGCCTCGATCACTGTCGCTTTCGCTTCACGAAGGATGTCCAGATACAGATTGCTGTAGTCCACGTAGCGATCGCCTTCGGTGTAGAAGGTGCCAGTGTCAGAGTCGTCTTTCTTTGTGGTTGGACCGCCTCCCTCGGTAGGCTCAATTTGGGTGTCCTCGTACCATTCATTAAAGGAGGTGACCATGATGGTGCGATTCGCCTTCGGATCGGCCAATGGAATGCCAACCTCATGGATCATCGCACGAAAGATGTCGCCTTCTTTGGAGTCTTCCTTGTCCGAGAAATAGCGTGCTCGGCCAATGTGTCCCTTGCGAACTGCCTTGTCGTTGTATCCCGGGGCGATGCCGGGAATGAATGCCGTGCCCACTCCATTGGCCAGTTTCTTAGCATTCTCATAATTGTTCCGCAACCCGTCCAACGCCGCCTGGGTCGCGCCTCCTCGCTGCATCGATTGCCCGTAGATATCATAGGCGGTCACGGCATCCCAGAAACGCGCGTGGCGTTCATGGTAGCGAGGACCAAAGACATCGTCGCCGATAAGATAAACGTCAGGAAACTGCTTACGCAGCTCAGCCAGTTCATCGAGCCCGCGATCTCTGAAATAGACACGCGTGAGATAAATGAAGACGACGGGCCTGCCATCGATCTTGTGGTACGCAGGATGATCGAAATAGTGCACTTTCATGTAGGCGAAATCGTCTATCAGATTGTCGTAGCGAGGTTCGCGCATAGGCCCGAGGCGCCCGGTCGATTCATACAGCAGCGCGTAAGTTAGTTTCCCGGCATTGGGATGCGTTAGGATGTGCTCGCGCATGGCGCGATCTTCTCGCTTGTCTGGCCCCCACCAGCTCACCGCCCAGAAATCAATCCCTGCTCGCACACTTTGCGCGATGTGTTCACCGATCACCTTGGGATCGCGGCTGTCATAGACGCCTAACTTTGGAAGTTGCTGCGGTTTGAGGCGTCCCCGAAGCGCCTTGGACATCCATCCCGTCTCGCCTGCTTCGGCAGCTCGATACCACGGGTAGTAGTAGGCTCCTATCGAGAGAGAGCCTGGCTGAGGATCCTCAGATTCCTCTTGGCCAGCAACCGGGAGGATGCAGGCAACTAAGAGGACGGGTAGGAGTGAGGAGATTTGAAAGAACATCACGGGCAATATCCTCGGAGATGCCCTGGATTGGCAAGGACTTGTGAAGCGCATTTCCTCCGCAGTGTCTATCCTTAGGATCACTTTCATTGGAAGATTGTTTGGGCGAAGTGATAGAGATTGTTGCGCCAGTGTTTGGGATCGTGACCGTGACCATCCACGTTCCACACATGGGGCACCTCGTGTTTCTTCAAATAGGCATGCATGCCCTGGCTGATCTTGATCAGGCCGTCCTTATTGCCACAGGAAAGATAAAGCAGCTTTAGTTGATCCGCAGTCTTCGCCGGGTCGGGAACAAGCTCTGCTGGATCTTTCGTGTTCGGTGCCGAGGAGAAGCCACCGATCCACGCGAACGTATTGAGATGTGTTAGTCCAAAGTTCAACGACTGCCCGCCGCCCATCGACAGCCCGGCTAAGGCCCTGTTCTCCCTGTCCGTGAGAGTGCTGTAGCGGGTTTCGATTGCTGGTATCACATCGTCCAATAAGTCCCGTTCGAAGACAGCAAACGCAGGCGCCGACTCGAAGACATTTCCCTCAGCACGGTCATTCTTCTGGGCGCGACCGTTGGGCATCACGATGATCATCGGTTTCGCCTTGCTGTCCGCGATCAAGTTGTCTAGCAGGATGTTAGGCTTTGCAAGCCGCTCCCATTCCGTTTCATCGCCGCCGATGCCATGCAGGAGATAGAGCACTGGATATTTCTTCTCTACAGAGTAGCCAGGAGGTGTGTAGACGTTCATTTTACGCGTGGTGCCGACGGTCTCTGAGTCGTAGCTGATCATCTCAAGCTTGCCCTGGGCGATGTCTCCTCGTTTCTGCACGATATCCTCGCCCGGCTCGTCTAGCACTTGTTTGTCATCAGGTCCCAGCTCGATGGGCCCACTGAATCGGCCACCGCCACGGCGCCCCTGACGATTATCCCGAGGTGCTTGTCGAGGGCGCTCCTCTTTCTGTGCTTGCGCATTGGCTTGGAACAACAACGGCGCAAACTCGTTCAAATACTCACGCCATTTGATCCAGGTATGGCCGCCATCAGTTTCCTTATAGACGACGTCGAAGTCGTACTTCTCAAACATCTCGACCGTCTTGCGCGAGGTCTCTAACAGGAAATCATCTTTGCCTGTGGCGAACCAGAACAGTTCCAATCCATTCTTCAACGCGTGATTCTTGAGGATAGCCTCGTGTCGCTCTTCAAACGTTGGGCCTTCCGGCGCTGGGCGATTCGGACGCGGCACGATGCCGAACACGCCTGAGCTGTAGACACCCAGATAAGCAAACTTCTCTAGATTGGGGATACCAATGTTCAAAGTTTGCCCGCCACCCATGGATAGCCCTGCCAAAGCGCGGCTCCCACGATCCGTGCGAACGCGATAGTGCTTCTCAATGTAAGGCATGACGTCGTTCAAGAAGTCTTGAGAGAACTCATCCACCGCCGGCCGTGGTCCACCGAACCGAAACGGTCCGGTGTGTCCTGCCGTCATCACCACCACCATGGGTTTGGATTTGCCCGCAGCCATTAAGTTGTCGAGAATGAATCCTGCGCGCCCGACAGAGGTCCAAGAGTCATCGGAGTCACCTGCTCCGTGCAGAAGATAGAAGACCGGGAAGGTTCCTTCCCCCTTCTCATATCCGGGCGGTGTGTAGACATGCATCCGCCGGAACCGCTTCAGTGAAGACGAATGATAGGTCACTTCGGCAACCGCGCCGCGCGGAACTTCGCGAGTGTCCATCCACTCCGCGCCTGTGACTCCGACAAGACTCCAGGTGTTAGAGTTGGACTCGCTCGTGCTCGGATTTCGAGGATCGATGACGTCCACGCCATCGACATTGAAGCGGTAGCGATAGTAGCCAGGCTCCATCGTCAGGGTGGTTTCCCAAACCCCTTCTTCGCCCTTGGTCATGGCGGCAACGCGCTCCACGCCCGGAATGTCGCTTCCGGTAAGCTGGACCGCTTTGGCAGCAGAAGCCAGGATGCGAAACGTCACGGTTCCTTCGCTGATCTCGGGTGACACGACTTGTGGCCCACGATTTGGGCGTTGGGCGTGTAGTATCGAAAGGAGACTGGTTGATGTCAGGACGGCGGCGATCAACTTGAGCAGGGTGAGATGCGAATTCATGTCGACTAATTGGCAGGCTGTGAGGGTTTCCACTGCGCTTGGGCCCAGCGTATAAAATGTTCCACATTTGGGCCATCGGTGTGACCGCCATCATGTTGCCGCCAAGCCAGCGCTCCGTCTAGCATGTCGATATTCATGGCTGGCATTCTCTCTTTCATGTAATCGTCGCTCCGGCCAAGATCGCGCACGCCAAGCAGACGGTAGACGGGTTGCGCTGCAATGGCCGCCATGAAGCTGCCCTGATGGTCTAACCAATTCGCATCACCTTTCTCTGGGATGCCATGGCTGATGAATGTTAGGCGGGGGGCACAAAGAGCCAGCGCCATATGAGAGTCGACCGGCAAATCCTCGGCGGTGCGGCTTCCAAAGGAAGACTCTTCTGCGGCATACTTCAGGTAGTTACCCACCATCCAATGGTATTGTCCGGAACCGGCAAGGTTCTCGGGCGCCTCTCCAAAGTTGCGCCGGTGGAGCGCCGTACCGCCAGCGCCGGAAGACGCAATCAAGCCCATGGCAAACCGTTGATCGAAGGCCATTGCCACGAGCGCTCCTTTCCCGTAGCGCGAAACCCCAGCAATGCCGACACGGTTGGCATCCACTTCAGGAACGGTTTCGAAATAGTCAAGTGCTCGTGAGGCGCCCCAACCCCATGCCCGCAATGATCCCCACTGATCCGGTGTGCGCGGTTGGCCACGATTGGTTAGGCCAATGATCCCGCGCGTCAGTCCTGCGCCGGTTGGCTTAGCATCCTCCCCATCCGGCTTGGGGCCGAAACGCCGTGGTTGCCAGCCGCCAGAGTCGGCTTGAACGCTTGAGGGATTCAGCGTCGCGCATCCCCAACCAGCGGCAATGAGCAAATCCCGTTTCGAAGGCGGGCGAGGCCCATCCCCATCACGCCGTCCACGGCCTCGACCAAACCGTTCCATGTCAAACGGTGTCCAGCCAAAGCTCATAAGCACAGGAACGGCACCCTGGGTGTCCTTAGGCAAGGTCAATGACAGAGCTATCTTGACCTCAATCTCGGGACAAGCAGCGTTGTCGACTACGCCCACCAACTCCTTCTGAATGGCCTGCACTCCTCCCGCCTCAACTTCCCGCGTTTGCTTGACCTCCCATTTCACTTCCGGCACATTGTCAGGAATGCTCCCATAGACTTCCTTTTCTAACAAAGCCACGATCTCCGGGCGACGGAGCTTCCACCATTGATCTGCGGTTTCAACCCTCTCCCCGCTCAGTGCCTTCAGAGCGGCCGGCAGTTCCGGGAAAGGATTTGCCTTGGACTCGTCATAGTTGGCGTAGTGCGGAGAATCTTTGTCCCCACTTCGGCCTCGACGCAGCTTCGTGATTCCGAGCTGCGCCATCATGTTGGCATGATCTTCCTTGGTCGTGAAGACGACAGGTTTCACCTCATTGGCTTCAGCAGTCGTCTGTTCTTGCCCCTGAGCCACCTGAAGGAGTGAAAGACCTATTCCGAATACGAGTAGAAACCAGGACAGCCGAGCGGGATGCTGAGAAAGGGTTTCCATGATCCTTGCATGCGCGATGAGTAGGAGAAGTCCGCAAGAATGGGTGCGTTAAGAGACGGTCATCGTGACATCAGCGGACTGTTGGATTGAAGGGCGGCTAAAACCAGCGCGCCATCGTTCTGGTTTATTTCAAGGCTACGAGTTGGATTGATGTAGCTGCCCAGTCGGGTCAGAAGCTCACCACTCATGCACTCTGAGAGGATTTGATCGCGCACACGGAATCGACATGTCAGTCAAATCCGAAGAATCCAACTGGAAGAAGAACGACCAGCGAGATCCGTGCCGAACCAGCGTTCGGCCTCGCCAGCGGCGGAAGTTCGGGACAGCAGTTTTCACGATGCTTTAAGTCGATTACGATCCCTTTGGCCGAAGGCAATCACTCTTGTCGGCGGGGCCAGAGACTTGGCCGGAACGCGAATGGGTCCAATCAGACCCGCGCTTTCCAGGTGAAAACACTCGAGCAAACCGCGATTGGGTCGATTGGATACAACGGGCCGCGTGCAGCGCCACACCTCTGCCAAGAGTTTCGATCTTTCCCACATCCGCAAAGTTTTGTGGCCCACCCCAGAGTCTCGAAACTCTTGGCACTCCCATTCGACGCTTCGCATTGGGAAAGCCGCTACGCGGTCTTACACCGTGTTACTAGTTTGAGATAAAGGCCGATTTCTCACAGATGGAGGCAAGGTCCCTCAGTCGGGAGGGCGCTCAGACGGCTTCTGAGCTTCCCTTTTCCCGGGCCGGATTCCATGCTGAAGCAATGAAGAGACGCCACCCATGCATCCTCTTGGTGCTCCTTTCCTCGTCGATCTCCGTCGCGGACATCATTCGTGTGCCGGCCGATCATGAAACGATCCAGGGTGCAATCAACGCTACTGCCGTTGGTGACACCATCGAAGTTGCTGCGGGAACCTACCGGGAGCGTCTTGTGTTGAAGCCAGGGATTACCGTTCGCAGCGTTGGCGGGAACAAGAAGGGAGAACTGGGCCTAGCACGTGCCGAGACCACGATTCTCGATGGCGGAGGCGAGAACGGGGAAGCCCCGGGCGTCACGATGGCCGAAGGTACCGTCCTGGACGGATTCACCATCACACGAGTTGGCGTCTACGATGAGGAGCCTTGGAAGAAACACTGGGATGAGCAGGGAGAAGATCAATCGCACGAGCGGATCGGTACCTTTGGCACCCCCGCCATCGCGATCACCGGGATCCACTGCACGGTCACCAACAACATTGTCAGGCACAACGGGGACACTGGCATTGCAATCGTTGGCGTCGAGGGATCGACCACGACACCGAGGGTTTCTAACAACGTTTGCTTCCGTAACATGGGAGGCGGCATTGGGTCAATGAAAGGCTCGACCGCACTCATCGATGGCAACACCTGCTTCGAGAATCTCTACGCAGGAATCGGCCACAACGGGGCCAGTCCACTAGTAACGAACAACCTGTGCCACAACAATGTGAGAGCCGGGATTGGCGTGAGTGCCGGTTCGAGCCCCGTGTTGCGCAAGAACCGCTGCTACGGCAACCGCCGGGCGGGAATTGGCATTCGCACGGGCGCGGATACGCGTCCCGTGGTTGAGGACAATGACTGCTACGAGAATGCGATGGCGGGCATCGGCGTGGAAGATAAAGCCGCGCCAATCATTCGAGGCAACCGCTGCTACCGCAATAAGCTCGCAGGTATCGGGTGTCGTAGTGACAGTGCTCCCTTGATCGTGGGCAATCATTGCTTTGAGAACCAGGCGGCCGGTATCGGTGTCGCCTCCGCCCTGCCGCTCCTATTACAGAATCGCCTTGAGAAGAACGAAACAGCGGGCATTGGAATCAGCGGCCACTCGAAAGCGCGCGTTCTTGATAACGCTTGTCTAGAAAACCGCTTGGTGGCCGTAGGCATGCCGGATGGGGCCGAAGCGTTCCTCCAGAACAATACCCTCAAGAGAACGGGAGGCATGCCTCCCATCGTAGCGATCCTCGGCGGATCGAAGGCTTCCCTGGTCGGAAACACCATCACGGGAGGCGGGGTCGCCGGCATCTTGTTAGAAGGCAAGTTGAGCGCAACGGACAATACCCTCGATGGGCAGAACGGCGGCGCAGGTATCCTGGCGAAAGAAGACAGCGAGGCCACTCTCTCGGGAAACCGCATCGAAGGCTATCGTCACGCGGTCCGTGACCAAGGCGCCAAGTCCATCGTGACCTATGATCACTAGAAATCAGTAATCTGTTTGTGTATGATATCGGTGAATATCATTCAGTCATGAGAACCATCCTATTTCTCCTAACACTCACCATCACAACGGTTTGCGGCGACCAGGCAGGTCGCAAGCACGCTGAGAACGAACTCCATGCCCAACCTGCGGTGCGTATCACCGTCGGGCATCGCGATGCAGACATTATTGGCAAGGACAACCGTGCCTTGCAGGCCGCCGTGGATTACGTCGGCAACCTCGGCGGTGGCCTCGTTGAGATCGGTCCTGGCGACTACCTCATGCGCGATTCGCTTCATCTCCGCAGCCGAGTGACGGTGCGTGGTGCTGGTGAGAAGACCATTCTGAAGAAAGACCGTGAGTACCGCTCACCTCTCGCCGCCGATGGCGACTTCGGTGAAGCGGCCATCACGGTGCAGGACGCGGAGGGATTTGCGATTGGTCGTGGCGTCTATGTGGCGTCGAAATCGCAGCGCAATTTCCACGGTGTCTGCGCCACGATTCTCAACAGCCGCTCCAACTACTTCACGCTGACGCGCTCGATGAACGCGGACATCTTGATGGCCGACGACGGCTTCGCGGCGACGATCTTTCCGGTCATCAGCGGCTATCACCTCGAAGACGCTCGCGTGGAGAACCTCACGGTGGATGGCAATCGCGATGAGAATCCAACCAAAGTGGATGGCTGCCGCACGGCGGGCATCTTTCTCTACCGTGGCGACCACTGTGTCATCACGAACTGCACCGTACGGCACTACAATGGAGACGGCATCAGCTTCCAACAATCGAACGATGTCAGGGTGGAGAAGTGTGCAGTGGCAGATTGTGCCGGCTTTGGACTTCATCCTGGGAGTGGCTCACAAAGACCTACCGTGAAGGACTGCCGAGCGATCGCCAATGGCGAGGACGGCTTCTTCTTCTGCTGGCGCGTGCGCGGTGGTCTCGCAGAAGGGAATTGGCTGGAGAACAATGGCGGTCATGGCATGTCCATTGGTCACAAGGACAGCGATAACATTGTCCGTAACAATACGATCATCGGCAACAAGCGCGGCGGTGTCTACTGGCGATCCGAAACCAAACCTATGGCCGCCCATCGCGTGACGTTTGAGTCAAACACCGTGCGCGACAACGAAGGCTGGGGCTTGTTTGTGGATGGAGCCACGGAAGGAACCATCATCCGAAATAACGTGATCGAAGACACCGGCACCGGACGGCAGTCGACAGGCATTCGTATTGGCAAGGAAGCGGGTGAGGTCCTCTTGGAAGACAATACCATTCGAACGCAGACCCCTCTGCAAGACGATCGCCAGAACGACGAGAACTAACTATTAAGCAAGCAAGACTCGTGAAAGACCGCCAGCAAATGCCAGGAATCCTGGGAGTGGTACTCTTATCTCTCGCAGGGACGAACCCTGTCGGAGCCGATGACGGAACGTCCTCTGTCGAACGTGTCGGGCCACCTCACTATTACGCGGCCCCCATCGAACGCTATCGTTTGGGCAGCCCCAACGTGCATGACCCGTCTTACTATCCCATTCCCAAGACTCCGGTCACTCGGGCCACCTACATGGCATGGATCGAATCAAGTGGGATGTTAGAGTTCGTCAACCAGCCGAAGCGGGGAATGAGTGGCCCGACCTTGTTGCTCCCTGTATTGGCCAAGTACGTGCAAACGAAAGAGCATCGCTGGGGACAGGCCTGCATGGAAATGCTCAAGGACTACCATCGCGCCCTGAAAGCCGAGATCGAAGCCAAAGGCTGGGTGGAACAGTTTGCCGAACCGCCTGCCTTCATTCCCGTTTATCGGAAACACCTTCTGGACGGCGGATTGATCACCCACCAAGAAGCCTGGTTTCGCGAACTTTGGCTAGATTACTGTCGGCATATTCACGTCTGGGGAAGCGAGCCGATCGAATGGCGCGGGCCCTGTCATCGTTCCATGCCGGAAGCTCTCGCAAAGGGCTTGGCCGCCAAGTGGTACCCAGACATCCCTGAAGCCGAGCATTGGAAGCGCTATGCCGAACTGGTTTGGCAGGACTTCTGGAGCAAGAAGGATCTGCTGCAGAATGACACCGGGTATTTCCAGGATGCCGTCCGTGCGTATGCCTTCTCCGGTGACCAGTTGCTTGGTGATGATCGCTACCTGTCAGACGCTGGCATGCAGAAGGTATGGCAGCGGCTGATGTTGGAAATCACTCCAGATGGAGCGATCAATCCTTACGGCCCCAATGGCGGATGGAACAGCACGGCCGCGTTACGGGTGGGCGTTCTGGAGGCCGTCGCATCGGCTACCAAGAATGGCACTTACCGCTTCGCAGCGCACAAGGCCATGAACTATTTGCTCTATCAGAACGACGCCACCTTGCGCGATGGTTATCTCTTGCACTCGGAAACCGCCCCTTACCTCGTGCTCGCATGGTTGGCCGCCGATGACTCGATTCGCCCCACGGAACCTCCCGCAGGAGTCCTCACCACGGAGCGCCGCGAGCATATTCGCATGCCTCACAGAGACAAAGAAATCGTGGGCCGTTTCCTCTCCAACCTGGATCCGCATCCTGACAGAGCCAACCTCTGCTGCAACCAGGCATTCACCGATCGCATGGTTCCTGACAAACTCATTCTCCGAAGTGGCTGGAACCCTGGCGACTTCTTTGTGCTCGTCGAATTGGTGCCTACCAGTTTCCCCTACAACGCCGGCGGCATCATCGGCATGAATCGGTGGGGAGCCCCATTCACACAATTAGTGACCTCCAAAGGCGAAAGTCCCGAGAACCGCATCGCCATCACCGATCTCTCAGGAAAGGCGACGCTCCGTTATCTGCCGAATCCCGACCGCATCAACGAGCACTGGCAACGTGGCAAGATGCAGGACATGATGACCCGCGTCATCGAGAGCACGGGCACGGAGCAAGCCAGCTTCGCGCGAGTCGAAATGCTCAATCCGATGGGGCTTCCAGTGCGTGTCATTCAAGATTATGTTTCTGTGAAGAATCGCTTTCTAGTGCGAAGGGAAACCGTGGAGTTCGAAGAATCTTTCCAGGCCAGGGTAGCCGCCCTTTGGAACACCCAGAACATCGGCCCACAGATCGGGAACCATTGGGCCAATACCTTCATGACCGCTCCAGTAGCCTCCAATGGCAAGATCGCCATGCACACGCCTCCCGCAGATCTTCTCGTCTACTTCGCGCCACAGCCCAATTGGCGCATGCAAGTCGTCGATCGAACAGCCGAGGATCCTCGCACTGAAGTCACACCAGCACAGCTACGTTATGTTTGGGAAGGAACGCCTTCAGCCGGAGATCGCGTGCATTCGACTCAAGTGTATTACCCTCACGCAGCCACCAAAGCCCGAGTATCCTCGAATCAACCAGGCGCCAAAGCGGAATACACCGAGGGCGATCTCGGAGCCACCGCCGGTGCTTCCGGCATCACCGTGATTCGCGATGACCTTGGCGCCACCGTCTTGAAACTCCAATTTGCGCCAGATCGGGTGGACTGGGTGACGATCAAGCATGAAGACGCCGATATCGAAGTGAATGGCAGAATCGTTTCAAACCAGTGGGATTACGCAACGACACCAAGCAATCATCCGTGAAGTCTCTCGCCGAGCGCCGGACATTCAAACGGGTAACGTTGTGACCTCAAGCGAAGGGGATTCTTAAAGTCGAAGCAATGAGTGAGACCGTCGAGGTAGTAGTCAGCGAGGGAGTCTCCAAGAAATAGCGTGTGATCATCACCAAGGATCTTGGGACCGGAGACATCAGATACTAATTACGATTCGGACATGTGTCCGCCCCCGCCGAAATGGGGGCATAGAAGGTGAAAGTGGGTGTCTGCGATTTGGGAAATCCAGTATGGGTTTCCCTGATCAAAAACAAACCACAGACACCCATGGTAAAGAATACACAAGATAGCCAACTCGAGCAACGCCATCGTCTCGAGGCCAAGACGCAGGACCAGCGCATGATCAACGAGATCGTTGACGGCACCCAAATGAGCCCCTGGGAAGCCCAGGTCGTCGTCGACGTCATTCGCGAGGTCTACTTTCAGAATCCCGGCAACGCGCCACTCAGAAGCGGCCAGCTCCGCTACGAGTGCGTCCGCGCCGATCAGGGCGCAGGCAAGAGTCTCAAAGAATGCCAGATGACCGCCGTCACCCTGACATTACTCGATCCGGAAGATCTCAAAATCCGCGAACAACACGGAGCCGAAGCCGCCCGCCGAGCCAGACTCGTCCGCCTTGCCGAAGAAGCCCGCGATCAAAACGGACTCCTTAGCCAAGAAGACCTCGCCCAAATCCTCACCTGCGACGTCCGCACCGTACGCCGAGACATCCAAACCCTCCGCGACAAACAAGGCATCCACACACCCACACGCGGCCAGCAGAAAGACATCGGCCCCGGCGTCACCCATCGCACCCTCACCATCCAGAAATGGATGTTAGGCAAAGAACCACCCGAAATCGCCCGCGACATCAATCACACCCTAACAGCTGTTGAACGCTACCTCCAACACTTCTCCCGAGTCATCTTCCTCGCAGGCAAAGGCTTCCAACCCCTGCAAATCGCCTTCACAGTCGGCATCTCCACCGCCGGAGTCAACGCCTACCTCGAATGCTATCAAACGCACAAAGGCACCACAGGCATACGAGCACGAATAGCCGAACTCAAAAGCATCGGAGAGGCTCACTGGCAAGCCAGTGACCTAAAAAAGGGGCGACATTTGCAGAACGCCGCGTCGACCAAGTCCGCCAACACCTTGATGACGCCATGAAAAATCAACTCGATAGCAACCAAGCCCTCTACGGCCCCCAAGCCAAGAAAAGCTTCGACGGCGCGCTCAACGCCTTCCTCGCCCAAGAATGTCCGCAGCTCGGCGGCCATCGCACCCGTCAAGTGTTAGTGCAAAGCCTCGTGCAAATGGTCAACCAATTCTTCCCCGAAACCAACCACCTGCGCCCCGGGCAAACACCCTGGAGCTGCGTGCACAAAGGCGAACGCGCCTCTTACGGCAAACGGATGGATCAAACCAAACTGCAACCTGTCATCATTGACCTGGTCAAGCCTCAAGACATACTCGATCGAGCCAACGGAGCCAAGCTACGCGATCTCAAACAAGAAGCCTGTGTCAGGATATTCCAGCAAGCCTATGAGCAAGACGGCGTCCTCACGCTAGCCGAAGTCGGTATCCTGTTAAAGATCTCACCACCCACTGTCAGCAAATACGTGAGAGCCTGGGAAGAAGCCAACGAATGCATCGTGCCTCGACGAGGAACGATACACGACATGGGGCCAACATTGACCCACAAGAAAGAAATCATCGAGAAGCTCGTCTTTGATGGCAAGAGCGTTGAAGTCGTCTGTCGAGAAACCCAACACAGCCCCGAAGCCGTGCTGCGCTACATCACCAACTTCAAGCAAGTGCTCCTATGCCGCCGTAAGAAGCTAGACAACACCGAAACGGCCTTCGCCACAAAGCTCTCCCTGCGACTTGTGGAAGAGTATCAACGCTTGATAGACAACTACGCCAAGAAGCATCCCGAGTGGGAATGCGACGGCGAACCGTGGCTTGACAGGATGATCGAAAGTCTCGATAAATGTCAGTCATAAGCACAACCAATCTTCGCGGACACCTGACCAACCTTCGCGGACACATGTCCTTATTTAACAAACAACTAAGCGCCACTTCAAAGGTTCGCGTATATGCAACAAAGCGATACTGGGTGGGAAGAACGATCCAAGATGCCAAGACGTCTTGTGGCATGGCGCAATATCAGGTTTGCGGATCGGAGCCGTGGTGCCACCATATGGCACTCGTCATGTTAGCCATGCTATTACCATTGGAAGAACGAGTGACTGATCAGGAGACCTTGCCATTGCTCCATTGTCAGGATACCGTGGCCATTCTCGATCAAGGATTAATCCAAACTCAGCAAACTCAGCAAACTCGAATCCGAGAAGGAGGCTGTTAGGGTGAGACATAGACAACGATTTCGAGATATCAAACGAAGACAGCTGCTGGCTACAAGGGGTCTCGGACCTCCAAAAAAAACTCCCCCTTAGCAAAGTAGATTTCAAGGCGAGTCCACACTCTCTCAAGGTCTAGCTGAATTGATGGCGAGCGGCGACAGAACAAGAAATATCCTTGGTGAAGGAATCTTCCCGCATCTCACGAGGTAGTCCCTCTGTGAAAACACCATTCAACCGTGCCGCAAGGCAGATAGCTCCGCACCGCAGCCAAGAGATTCGTTCTCTCCCACCACTCCGCAAGGTTTTGCGGCACACCCAGGACGAAACTCTCGGCACTCCCATTCGTCGCTTCGCATTGGTGAGGCCGCGTGGCGGTCTTACACCGTGCGAGGATGCCTAGAGCTACAGCACTTCGCCAAGCCCCCGCCTTTCCCCCTTGGCTTCTCGCTTCCGCTTACGCCATCCTCACCCCGTGCGCCTCAAGCTCCGCACCCCTGCCCCGGAGGGACAGGCCTCCACGGGAAAATGGGTATCCGCTGGAGCAACCTCCTTCCCTTCGGCATTTTCCCTTAGGACCCCCGTCCCTCCGGGGCAACATGCTGGGTAGATTTTTCGTTTTCCGAAAAATGTTATTTTCATCCTTTCAGTCTGTTAGTTCCCGTTCCGGTCTCTTCTTGGTGCTGCAAGACGGTGCTATGCAGGGGCGTATAAGAGGCCGCATGACTACTCTATGCTGAGAGATTCGCGGTATCGTTAGAAGCGTTCGTCGTTTGCGCCAAACCTCAATAATAGCTCTATTTTTATAGTAGTTTTCGATCAGTAATTAGATGCGATTTCCTAACCAAATAGCTTGCATTTCATCTCAAATCGGTTAGGTTATTCTTGTCTTCGAGGAAGACGTAACGCCCTCTCTTTCAGGGCATTTCAAACCAACTAAATACACAAACCATACCCAAGTTATGTTCACTCGTAATCGTATCGAAATCACTGGCAACATCACCAAGACAGCCGAAACCGTGAAGGCTGGCGAAACCACCGTCACCAAGGCACGCTTGATGCACAACGAAGTCATTCGCCGCGCTGAAGGTGATCCTATCGAAAGGCTCGTTGCCGTCGACATCGAGATCTGGGGCAAGCGTGGCGAAGCCTTTGCCAAACACATCGACACCAAGACGCCGGTGGCCATTGAAGGTCGCCTACAGCTCGATCAGTGGGAGTCTGACGGCGAGAAGCGTTCACGTTTGCTCGTGCGTGTGGAGGACTGGCAGTTCATCGGTTCTTTGCCGCAGTCAGATGACAAGAAGGGCACACGTCGGGGCAGCAAGTCGAAGGCAGCCTAACCAGAAGGGAAGCGGCACGGACGGGGTTGCACCCCCGTCCGGCCATGCTTCAAAAATCGAATTTACCACGAAGCAATTTCTATCATGAAGCTCAATAATCTAGTCCTTCATTGCGGAGCCGCAACGGTTTCTCGCGATCAACTGGAGAGAGTCTCCACACCTTCACCCGAAGGCCGCTGGCATCCGATCTCGCACCATTCCCTTGTGAATCAGGTGCAGTCAGGCCTTGAAGCCGCGGGCATGCGTGTTGTGAACACGGCTCATGCGCTCAACCGCCAAGGGGCGCAGTACTTCGGCCTCATGCAGGTGATTGATGATCACTCTAGCGACGAATGGGGGACTATTGTCGGCGTTCGGAACAGTCACGATAAGCGCTTTCCGGCGGCACTCGCTATTGGTTCAGGAGTGTTTGTGTGTGATAATGTCAGCTTTCAAGGCCAAGTCGTTCTCTCTCGTAAACACACGACAAATATCATGCGCGATCTGCCACAAGTGACTAACCGAGCCATTGGCAGGCTTGCCGGTTTCGCTGGCACCGCGGAGCAACGCGCGAACACCTACAAAGAGCGTGAGATGGGTAACGTTGAAGCGCATGACTTGGTGATTCGTTCGTTAGATGCGGGTGCGATCACCACCACCATGGTTCCAAAGGTCTTGCAACAATGGCGTGCGCCGAATCACCCGGAGTTTCGAGATCGTAGCATGTGGAGCCTCTACAATGCATTCACCGAGACTCTGAAAGGTGGCTTGCTCAAGCTTCCGTTTCGCAGTGATGCCTTGCACGGAGTACTCGATACGGCTGCCGGTCGGACTCAGCAAGCGCACGAGTCGGCCGTGGCCCTTGAAGGCTAGTATTAGCCTTGTTGACCGCCGATTTAGTAGATGGTGTGAGGTGCCGTCGCGGTCCACCTAGGTGGTTCGCGGCGGTTGGAGGAGGCTCCTCATTCGGCTTCATCGTTTGCCGGATCATCCGGCTTGATAATCTCGATCCGCTTCACTGTTGGATGGCGTGATTCCGTTTCATGGTCTCTGGCTTCATGAATTTGGCGAACACGATAGAGTTGCAGATCACGCCACAGGGCGTGCAGTCGATCGCCTTGCAGGATGATCCTGAATGCATCGATTAGGAGATGTATTTGGCCGCTCCCGGGATCGCGCCGCATCCATTGCAGATGGATGTAGGGCAAGGTGAGGCATTCGTTGGCGCTGACGAAAGAAACGGTGGGTGTTTCTTCGTGCTTCTCATAGAATTCACTTTCTTTCTGCAATGGTGTTAGCCTGCCGCTCATGACTATGATAAAGGCTTAGACTTTTCGAGTGGCCGCACGACGACGCCCTGTAAGCCGGTTGAACTTCAGAATGAAGGTGCCTCTCCGGACTCTCCGGATGAAGGCGAAGGTATTGAAGTTCTTCTTGTTCGCTTCGCGAGCGCGTTGCTGTCGCAGTGCCTTCCAACGCTTGCGGACTCGTTGAGGCCACTGGTGAACGCCGAGCTTGTTGAAGAGAGCAGAACGCGTAGCTCTCCAGTCCGCACGTTTTTCATAGCGCTCGACCTCGGTGAGCAGTTTGTTCAATCGCTTGCTTTGTTGCTTGGCTTCCTGAGGGTGGTTGGATGGTTTCGCTTCCAATAGCGTCTCAAGTTCTTTGCCCATCTCAGATAGAAACTCGCGCGCCAGTGGGCGCTCGCTCTTGGTCATGACTTTGCCTAACAAGGCGTTCAGGTTGTGCACGAAGAGTCGATGATCTTGTTTGAAGCGTGTGTTGCTCACGTAGAACTGCCTCAGATTGGCTGCACTCAGGGAATGCGGGCCAACAACCAGGATGGATTCATCCACACTGGCCCCCTGTGACTTGTGTGACGTTACCGCATGACCGTGGCACACTTGCTTGAAGCCTGTTGGTAGGACGCTCCCGGAGGTAAGTTCGATCTCACCGGATTCGCTTACTGCTTTGATTTTGCGCCGTTGTCCGTTACTCACGCCGATCTCGGGGCAGTTCGCTCGGAACAGGAGTTCGTCGCCTGCTGCCACCGAGATACGTTGCGATTCGGCGACATCAAAAGCTCCCCTTTGTTTCTTGGTGATCCTGACAATCGTGCCGTTCTGCTTCACGCATTCCAAACCGTTGGGTAGGACTTCGGTAACGGTGAGGGATTCTCCCGGGCTGACCTTGGCGATGCGTTTGTGGAAGTTGAGCACATAGCCGCGCTCGTAGTCTTGCCAGTGGGTTTTCTCCACTTCTGTCCACGACAGTGACGCCGAACCTTCGATCTCGATTTCCTCGCCGTGAATCAGTCCACGGCGTTTCAGTTCGGTACGGGCGTCTTGGTTGAATGCGTCGATCTCATTCCACGTCGGAATGACGACCAAGGTCTCACGCCCGGCTTCAACATTGTCGGCGTAGCGTTTGGCGGCAGCTCTGAAGAGATCGGGCACATGAGGCACTTCCTCAACCAGGCCTAGATCATCCGCATGATCGAGCGCATCACGGGCTCGGCCTGAGGCAAGGAGCTTGGCCAGCTTGCGATGACCGGCTTGCTGCTGTCGTCGCACCTTGCTCAGCCTAATGGGTGTCACATACTTGGAATCGATGAGATTGCGTAGGGCACTGCCTCGCTCAACGGATTCATGCTGCTTGGTATCGCCGACCAGGATGAAGCGGGCGTTTCGTTCCTCTGCGATCTTGACGAGCTGTGCCAATTGTCGCGAGGACAGGAGCCCGGCTTCATCGACTAACAATGCTCGGCCTTGTGCGGCCTCGTGCATCCGTTCATCGACCATGAAGGCAGCCACCGTGGTGGCTTCAGGATAACCATTGTCTTGAAGTTCTTGAGTAGCTCGTGTCGTTGGCGCCAGTGCGATGAAAGCGCTGGCTGATCTCGCTCGATGGGCCTGTTGCAGAGCTTTGAGTGCATGCGTCTTTCCGGTCCCCGCATCGCCGATCAGAACACTGATACCATGCCTAGACTTTGCTAGAGCCTTCACGGCCTCGTGTTGCTCCTCACTCAGCTTGTAGTCGGCCAACCAATCACCCTGGATGCTGCCGATCTCTGGGAGATCGCCACGCGTCTCACGTGCGAAGCGAAGCACGCTGGCTTCTTCTGCGAGAGCTGTCTCGGTCGTGAGTTGGTAGCCGTCGTTGATTACCTCTGAGTTCTGATGGAGCTGGGCTCTCAGCAATCGTGGATCGATGTCGCCTAACTCTTTCGATCCGAAGCGCAGACTCGATTCCAGAACGTCTCCTAACTTCGCAACACTCAGTCGCTCCAGGCAGTGTTCGATCCCGTTCTCAACCGCCTGGCGATGCTGGGTCACGGATCTTAGAGGATGAGACTGTGCTTTGTTCGCCGTCTCTCTGACAGAGGCGAGCTGCTTCTGTTCCACATCCGTCAGCCGACCGCGTTGCTGTTCTCGGACCTCTGGTGTTGAGATCTCTTGCAACTTAGGATCTCGCCAGTCTTTGACGAACTCAGTGAGCTCCTTGGTGTTCGGGACTCTCCCGAAGGCAGTCTTGAATTCATTGGTGAATCGAAGTTCTGCCGAGCCGCGATCATCTTTGATGAATTCTTCAATGCGTCGCTTTGAAGGCGCATGTCCGAAGAGCTTACGGTAACGGATCTCAAATTCTTTGCGTTGGTTTGCACGAACCGAGAACGCTTCTTCGACCTCCTTCGTGATACCTTGGATTCGGAAACTCTCGCCCTCAGTTTCTAACGTGTATCCCAGTTCTTTGAGCCTTCGAGCGAAGTCATGATAGAGGACCTTCCTGATGTATGGGCTAGCTTCCATCATGGCTCGACGCTGCAAGGCGAACCACTGGTCGCGTTCCGCATCGAAGCTCGCATTGATCATCACGGCGTGTGCGTGCAATTGGGGATCCAAGCTGCGACTGGAGTCATGGAAGAACAGAGCCGCCGTGACATTGTCAGAGATTCGAATCTTCTCCGTTTCGTGGAAGCCTGCGGTACGGAGTCTCACCGCTGCAAAGTGTTCCATTTCTCCAAGGGCTACTTTCACTGAGGCACGGAATGCTTTTGTAACGCGAGGATCATCCCCGATGATGGCGGCAATGCTTGCCGATTTCGGAGCACTGAACGTGATGTCGTGTAAAGCGATGGGGTTCCGCTCTTTGACTTTGCCGGTGACTGGGTTGGTCACCTTGTAAGGCTTCATGGTGCGAGCCGTGAGACGTTTGCCGGTTGCCGGATTCACATTGCATCGCAATAGCTCGAAGGTCTCCGCATCGACCACGCCTTGTAGTCCTAGTTTCTCTGCCCCTTTGCCAAACCATTCACCTTCGACTTTCTCGCCCTCAGCGTAGTAGTCGTTAGCGGTGAGGTGGCGCTTTAGGTAGGTGCCACCATTGGTGATGGTCCGTGCGGTGATCATCTCGTCATCAAGTAGAACGAAACTGCCTTGCAGAACTCACCAAAGACTTCCGGTTCAGCTTCTACCGAACAGAATGAGATTGCCTTTCGGTTCCAAAATCTGCCAATCCATCAGGGACCATGCATACCGATCTTTCCAAGAACGTAGCCTCACTGGATGAAGGCATTGAAAAGGTCAAAGCCTTGGCGATCAAAGTGCGCAGCCGGAGACGCGTCGGAAGTGCGAATGAGAAAGCACGGTTATCCCATGAACTGTCTGATGGATTGCGTCAGATCATTGCGGATGCTGAGGCTGCTCTGGAGTCTCTTAGGGGTGAGGAAGAGGGAGTCTAGCTTTATCATATAATCGAACTAGTGTACCCAGGCCGATTAGATCTGAGAAAGACACAAGACCCCAAGCACTTCGTGCTTAGATTCTCGTGGTCACCAAACAGTAGCCTTACAGTCGTCTTACAGTCACCAAATCGCCCGTTTCCGTGTGGTTTGGCGACTGTTTGACGTACGATTGGCTACTAAGTGACGACTGTTAGGTGCCGTGGTCGCCAAACAGTCACCTTTTCCGAGTGAGTTCTCTGAGACGATTTCGTTCTACCTCAACGAACTCATCTCACTTGAATGGACGTGCCCAAAGATACCGCAAAGTTCCGCCGCCCTAACGAAAGCTGTTTGGAACGCTTTCGAACCGCGATCGCGGAGAAACGTCTGCTTGGTTGGTCGTATCGTGCGATCAATCGATGGCTCGCCGCCGAACACGGTTACCAAATGAATTGGGGCACCGTTCGCAAGTTCTGTCTCGTTAGGAAGATCGAGAAACATGTGGGTGAAACCGTTGGCGTCGTTGCCGCTCCGACCACAAGCCAGCCAGACTATCTCGCACCGCCTAACGAGCCTCTGGTGAGGCGCCGGCAGCACACAGGCAAGGTTTTCGAATACGACGACAGCGGCCCACTGATCACGCGCAGAACCAAATCGGACAGTGGCACTGAGCCATCAAATGAAAACTAACCAACCAACATCATCATGAAACCTACGAATCGAAACACGCGCGTTATCTTTACCCAGGGAGGCAAAGGTGGCGTCGGAAAGACTGAAGTGGCCATCGCCTTGGCCAGTTGGCTTCACGAACGTGGACTCCGACCACTCTTGCTAGACTTCGATGTGGAGAACACGAATAAGAGTGGTCTGCAGAATTTCTATCCCACGGCGGAGAAGTTTGATGTGCATCAGCATGGAACCCTTGATGAATTCTATCGTGTCTGTCAGACGCCAGACATCGATGTCATTCTGGCCGACATGGGGGCCGGGGCCGGTGTGACAACCTATCATTGGTTCGAAGATGCCTTTGATCTTACTCAGGACATGAACATCTCGTTCACTGCTGTGGGTGTCACCATCAACGATGCCGGTTCGGTGCAATCGATCCTCAAGTGGGCCTCTAATCTTGCGGATAAGGTCGACTACCTGGTGGTCCTCAATGAAATGCATCACCCGCGGAATCCGTTCGAATACTGGCATGATGCCGCTGATGTGGAGCGCTTCATCAAGACCTTCAAACCGAACGTGATGATGATGTCAGCTCGGGTTGAGGAGTTTCAGGCAGAGCTACGCAATCAAACCCTGACATTGGAGAAGGTGATTCGAGGTGACGTGGATTCGGACTTCTTCCGTTACATCAAGAATCTGGTGCGAGCGAAGAAGTACCAGCGGAATCTGTTCGAAGGATTCGATGCCGCCGCGAAACTACTCGTGCCTATCAAAGCGGCGGAAGGCAAGGAGGCACGCTCATGAAAACCCATGATACGTCGATTGAAGCGGTCGCCGAACTGTTGCCACCAGAGAGGCGTGAGCGGTTCTTCGCCTTGATCTCACGATTCGAGAATGTGCCGGAAGATGACGAACATCTACGGGTCCTCGAAGCGATGGGATTCCTGGCCTTGATCATGAAAGCGATCCCCACTGAGATCGCGGAGACGGTTCGTAAGAGTCATTCGGGTCTAGACGACAGCCAACGCAAGGCTTTGCAGACCGACATGGAAACCATCCTCAAGGATTCTATTGATACGCCTTCTTACAAAGACCTGAGAGGGATGGTGGATGCCATGAAAGAGGAGAATCATCGATTTGATGATCGTGTGGGTAAGCTGATGGAATGGCTGCGTAAACGCGTTCCTGATTCGAAGCCTGAGACGTCGCGTTGGCTCGACGTTGCCATCGGATTTGCCGTGGCGACTGTCTTGCTTTGTGGGGTCTACTTCCAATTGCCTGATTCTGTCATTGCGCCAGCTCCTCACCAGACTGCGCTTGGCTCCATGGAGCACAAGGGGCGACTGCAATACTTCGAGGATGAGATGCCTGAGTATGGAGGAAGTGTCGGCGTCATTGTCGCGACGGAAGCCCTGCATGCCACAAGCAGAGACGGCAAAGGAATCCTCATTGTTCTACCCGAAACACTCTAGCGCTATGAGAGTATTCTTATCCTATATCGTTGCGCTCATTCTTGGTTGCGCTGGCCTCTGGTTCTACTTTGAACTCGCATCGCCGTTGAACTACGCGGCAGCCGCTTCACTCATTGTCAGTGGGTTTGCCATAATCTTAGCACCGAGACGCGTGCCGATGCTGAAGCTCGGCTCGCTGTCGTGGACGGAGAACGAGTTCTGTCGGCACGTTCTGATCACCGGCGATACGGGATGCGGCAAGACGACGTCTGGATTCCATCGCATCCTCGTTGAAGTGTCGAAGAATGTTCCCCGGTGGGGTGGGCTCGTGCTTGGCGTGAAAGGTGATGAGCATGAGTTCCTCACCGAACTCATGCGACACCGCTTACGCACTGATCACGTTCTAAAGCTCGAAGTGCGACCATCCAACGCTACCGATGATTGGCAGCCCTATCATCGCTACAACCTGCTCAGTGATCGATCACTACCTTGGACTACGCACGCCAAAGCGATCGTCGACACCGCAGCGAGCCTGACCGCAGGACGACAAGATTCGTTCTTCAAGCCCATGGCGCAGATTGCCCTAGGCAATGCCTTGGAACTGCTTTCGGAGATTGGTCAGCCGGTCACCATCACTCGGGCCTATCATGTCCTGACCTCACGGCATCACATGGACGAGGCTATCAATCAACTCGCCGAGCTTTCGCCCACTGCCGCACGCTTGAAGGTGGCCGCATTCTTCGGCGACACGTTCTTAGAAAGCCGTGCAGACGAACAACGCGAAGGCATCGAAGGGACGATCAAGACTTACCTGAGCTTCTTTCTGGATCCTGACATTGCCGAAGTCTTCTCCAGTGACGAACCGAATACTCTCTCGATTAGCGATGTGGATCGAGGGCGAGTCATCGCGATCTCGATGCCACAGCGATTCGTGACGGAGCGCCGCTATGTGAACACCTATCTCAAGATGCTCTTCTACTACCACGCTCTGCGTCGCTACGAACTGTCCAGTGCCGAGCAACGCCAACAGAACCTGCTCTTGTTAGTAGCAGACGAGTATCAAGACTTGGTCACTGCCAGCGAAGATGGCGTCAGTGATCACAAGATCATTGATCGGATTCGGGGCGCACGCTGCGCTATCGTCGCAGGGATGCAGTCAGAAGTATCTGCCGATCCCGCTATTGGCCGAGACAAACGCAAGGTCCTGTCGTTGAACTTCCGCACTCGCATGATCTTCCGAGCTGCCGACATGGAAGGCGCGACCGCCAGCGCCGATTTCATAGGAAAGAAGAACGTGTGGAAACAATCGCGTTCTAGCAAAGCGTTCAGCTCGGTGACTTACACCAAGCGACAGGAAGAGGACTACAAGATCAAGCCAGCCAAGCTCATGGACCTCAAAGATCACTTCGCCGTGGTCGTTCATCCTTCGAAGCGCTTCGTTAGAATGCTGTTGAAGCCTGTGGATGCGACCGGACGGGTACCGCAGTGGTTTAGCCGGTAGGCTCAGAGGGTGAGTTTTTAACGCCATTCTCGTTCTACTGCATGTGGGAACTTTTGCAGCCAGGAAGGGTGAGTATGCGACCTCTACAGATCGTGTCCGTGACCTACGGCGATGGAAAGACGAACTCTATCAACGATCTATGCCCAAGGCTGAAGTGATCGATTTAGTCGAACGTTACTTTCGTCGTCCAGCCTATGCGCATTTGGATGGTCGCAATCCGGTCTTCCTCGTGGCTCCATCGACCACTGGGGCTAACAAACTTCCTTACTACTTCGCCAAACGGTTGCAGTCAGAATTCGGAGGGCAGGTCGTCCCCGGTTGGGCCGCTCCGCTGGAACGCCAGAAGGCGGCGACGAAAGGTGGCCTCGGCAAGATGCGGAATCCAGCCCGCTTCGCCGCCATCGAAGATCGCTTGGTGAACATTCCCAAGGGGTCAACGGTTGTCCTTGTCGATGATGTGGTGACGACTGGTGAAACGGCTGACGCACTAAGAGAACTCTTAGAACAACGAGGATTGAAGGCAACAACAGTCGCTTCGTTAGGACAATCAGAGATGCGCAAGGTGTCTCCACGTGACATTGAGCGCATCACTAGTAAGTTAGGCGAACCTGATCTGAAGCCCGAGATTGAGGCTGTTCTTGAGGGCCGCTTGAAGCACAAGGCTAACTACATTGAAAGAGCTATCCATGACGACACTCGACAAGAAATTCGCGATTATTTCAGCGCTGAATATCAACGTCTCGAAGGGCTTGGAGCAGTTCACACCGGAACAGATCGCAGCCTGCGACACGGTCACTCAGGCGATCCTGGACTACAACTTCAAGGGGAGCCCGAAGCCGGAGATCCCGGAGACGGCGAACATCAAGTTGGCCCAAGTGCAGGACATGCAACTGGCCAGCGAGGCTCTTTAGCCGAAGCGAAGACCGCTGATTCGCTTCGCCAAGCCGAGGCGGACTTGGTATTTCAGCTAGAAGAACTTCAAGAAATGGTCCGTCGCGGGATGGACGTTCAAACCGCCCAGAAACACGGGCTCGCAGCTTTAGGTGCGGAGAAGATCCAGCCAGCGCCGAGGATGTTCCTCAACTACGAGCTATCACAAGCGCTCAAGGGCGACCGCAGCGCGAAACCGATGAAGGAGATCGTGCAGTTCGCAAATGAGATGGCTGTTCAGACCAACAAGCACGAGAAGGCCGTCACGAAGCAACGTAGACGAGCCATTTGAGAAGCTATGAACTCTCGCCATCCAGACAGCGCCTCCACACCTAGAGACGAGGCTGACGGTCACGGTGACCTCAAGCCTGAATGGCTACGAATGCCTCAGGCCGTCCAGCTTTTCGGAATCTCCCGGGCCAAGCTCTACGACCTCATCAATAAGGGGCGAATCAAGTCGGTATCACTCCGCGAACGAGGACAAACCAAGGGCACTCGACTTCTCAGTTACGATTCCCTCCATGCCTACTTAGAGGAGTTGGCGGACCGTCAACGCTCCTAAACTCAGCGGCCCGCTGACCTTCTCATAAGAGGAACCTACTTTGCCCCCAGCAGCCAATCTCACGAAGATTGGCACCGTTTTACCGCGTCTGAAATAGACATCACTGACCTCAACAAACCTACCTGACTTAGCCTACCAAGTTCTTACTTTGGTTCTTACCTTCTATAGATCAGCTCACCCAAACGCTGTAAGTCGCTGATAATAAAGGGGAGAGCGGGTGAAGGGAATCGAACCCTCGTGTCAAGCTTGGGAAGCTTGCGTTCTACCATTGAACTACACCCGCACTACAAAGTGGGATGTTAGTCCCATGAAGTGACGTTGTCCTTGGTGTCCGCGAAGTCCTTGTCTGGTCCACGGCTGTGAACAAAGATAGGGCGCTTGATACGACCAGAGCGGCCAAACCTGTCACCATAGATACTTGGAATGGTCAACGACTCGTTGTCGTCGGCGTCCATGTAAACCTCGTAAATCTGCCCCCAAGGATCATTCAAACGACCGGTGTCAGGGTGGTAACCAGGAGAATTCTCTTTCTGACCCATCTTGGAAGGCTCCCAGAATGGAATCTTACGGCGATTGAGGAGGTCTGCCTCAGAAGTGTCCGCTGACATGAGGACGTCCATGAGGTCGCCATTGGTCTCATAAGGACCTTCACTTTCACCACGCACTGGATACTTGTAGTACTCATTGTAGTAGCCTTTGATCGCATTCTGCAATTGCAGACAGTCGTTCTGGCTGGTGGCGGCACGAGCGCGGTTCATCACGTTCTTCGTCACCGGCACAGAGATGGAGGCGAGGACGGCGATGATCGAGATCACGACGAGGAGTTCGATCAAAGTGAACGCGCGGGATAGCGGTCTGCGTAGGGAAATCTTCATAGGTGTTGTAGTCGGTTTCGCTTAATGTAGCATGTGGCGGCAAGGCCAGGCTAGTGAATTTGTTGGCCCCTCTCAATCCTGAGGACGGGTCCGGATCCTTGGCCGTGGGGCTTCCTTTGACAAGTAACTAATGAAGGAATTGATCGAGAAGAATCTGCTCACCCATCTTCGGGCCAGCGATTATCGCCCCCAGAACAAGTCTGAACTGGCGCGTGCCCTAGAACTGAAGTCTGACGATCGCCCCTTGCTGAGGGCTTGTTTAAAGCGTCTAGAAGAGGCTGGAACAGTCCTCAAAGCGAAGAAAGGACGCTATGTGCTGCAAGAATCAGCCAGCCAAACGTTGGTGGGCACCTACCGCCGGCGTCCCAGAGGCGGCGAATTAGTCATCGGGAAATCCCCTGGCGGGACAGGTCCCCAAATCACAGTGAAGCACCTGATGATCGCGGATGGACATCAAAGCACGGCCCTGGAAGGCGACCGAGTCCTCGCCCGGCTTCGCCGGGCTTCCACGGACGATCCTCATTGGCTGAAGCACTTGCCCAAAGACAAGCAGGAGGAGCTCCGCCAGCGAATGGCAGACGAGCCCCCACGCCAGGAAGGTGAGGTTCTCAAAGTTCTAGAACGTTCGGCGCGCAAGCTTGTGGGCACACTGAATGTAGGAGAAGGCTGGGTCACCTTTGCTCCAGATGACGAGCGGCTTCCGAGACGGATCGATCTGCCGGAGGCTCGCTTAAATGACACGGCATCTGGAGACAAAGCCTTGGCTCGAATCGATTCCTGGGAGTCTCTGGGACAGGTCCCTCAAGGCACTTTGCTAAAGGTGCTAGGGCGACCGGATGCGCCCGGCGTGGATGTGCTAGCCATCATCCACAAGCACGGCTTGCCGACGGAATTTCCTAACGAAGTCGTGGAAGCTGCTGAATCCATCTGTGGCGATATTCCCGAAGATGCCCTATCACAGCGCGAAGATTGGCGCGAGGCAGAGGTCATCACGATCGATCCGTTCGATGCACGTGACTTTGACGACGCCATCGCGGTGAAGGAACTGAATGACGGTGGCTGGGAACTCGCCGTGCACATTGCCGACGTGTCCCACTACGTGACACCAGGAAGTGTGTTAGATCGTGAAGCAGAACGCCGTGGTAATAGTGTTTATCTGGTGGACCGCGTGCTCCCCATGCTTCCCGAAGCCTTAAGCAATGGCATCTGCAGTCTACGCCCAGACGAAGATCGACTCACATTCTGCGCTATCATGACCTTCGATGAGAACGGCACTCGGCTGGCAGCGCGCTTTGCCCCTGCCGTGATCCGGAGCCAGCAACGACTCACATACGAAGAGGCCTATGATCGTCTTCAAGGCCGTGGACCAGACGATGCCATCACGGCTTGCCTGCAGAAAGCCTGGCGCTTGGCTTCTTGCCTTAGGGTACGCCGCTATGCACAGGGGAGCCTGGACTTGGATTTCTCAGAGACAAAGGTGATCCTCAATGAAGCGGGCAAGCCTCGTGAAATCCGAGTGATCACGAATGACGAGAGCCACCAACTCATCGAGGAATGCATGCTAGCCGCAAATGAAGCCGTCGCGGAAACGATCCTACAGGCGGCAAAGCCATCACTCTATCGGATTCACGACGATCCTGATCCTGAGAAACTGCAAGCGTTCAGAACAGCCGTGATTCGACACGGGTTCCAGGTAGGCGATCTCGCTCATCGCGCCAACCTGCAACGCTTACTCCAGGAGATGCGAGGCCATCCGGCTGAGCCGGTCTTGAAATTAGGCCTACTGAAGAGCCTGAAGCGCGCGGCCTATCACGCCGATTCGTTAGGCCACTATGGGCTGGCTAAAATGCACTACACGCACTTCACCAGCCCGATCCGACGCTACACGGACTTGGTCGTGCATCGCGTCCTGCGGCGTTTGCTAGTTTCAGGAGACAAGACACCGACTCCGTCCTATGCTGAGGCTACGGCACTAGCAGAGCATCTCAGCAAGACCGAGCGCACGGCCGCAGAAGCCGAGCAGGATACCAAGCGGCTAAAAGTGATGGAGTACTTTGAGAGGCTCAGCCGAGATACACCGCCGCCTCGTTTCCAAGTTGTCGTGACGGATGTCTCACGCATGGGCCTCTTCGTCGAGATGCTCAGCTACGCTACACGCGGGCTCATTCGTATGGCAGATCTTCCTGGCGAGGAGTATTATCGTTTTGACGCTGGCCAAATGCGTATCTCTGCGAAGAAAGGGAAGAGCTATGAAGTAGGCGATCAGTTTGAAGCCGAGCTATTCCGAGTCGACCGGAAACGCAGCCACCTCGATCTCCGGCCTGCTTAACACTGCAATATTTCTGGGCCTGCCTATACATGAAACGAGCTCTCTGTTTCCAGAGAGCTCGTTCTTCTAACGCTTAGATAGATCTACCGACGGTAACAACGCGCACGTGACCGTGTAACTTGACGCTGGTTCCGGTAAACTCGCGTCTGTGGACGCGCATAGCTGTTGCTACGGTAGTAAATAGAGCCATTTCCATAGTGAGGATTCACGACCACACGAGCGGAAGTGTAGCCTCGGCTTCGACGAACGGGCGCAGCATACTGGCGGGTCGTTCGATAGGTTGGAGCATAGCTGTGACTACCACGTTGCCCATACGAGCTTGAGCTGCGACATTGCTGAGCGGAAGCTTCGGAGGGTGCGAGGACGGCCACAAGCGCAAAGGCGCCAAGACCAGAGATGAGAGCATTGAGGAGTCTTTTCATAGAATTTAGTTATAGGATTCGCTGAATTGGACACGCCACAGAACAGAACTATTCATCTGATTCTTCCTTTCTTTCGTCAGTCCATCTGCGATAAAGATAGCTGCTGGCCCGCTTCCTGCGAAATCAGCCACTCACTTACCATGAGTTCATCAAACGACGCCCAGAGCCTGCGGATCGACCCGGCCACCATCGCTGATCTCGACGATCTAACAGAGTTAGTCATGGAACTCTTCCGCTTGGAGGAAGACTTTCAACCAGACAAGCGCAAGCAACAACATGGCCTTCGACTCATACTCGAGCAGCCAAACCGCGGCCGCATCTTTGTCATTCGCAACGAGCACCAGATCGTGGCCATGGTGAATCTCCTCTTCACCATCAGCACGGCAGAAGGCGGTATGGTGATCCTGTTAGAAGACTGCATCGTTCATCCAGATCATCGGAGTCAAGGGCTCGGCGGACGACTGCTAGAACACGTCTGTGAATTCGCGAAACGTCGTGGCTTTCTTCGGATCACGTTGCTCACAGATCGCGTGGTGAAAGAGTCCCGTGAGTTCTTCACCAAGCATGGGTTTACAGAATCCGCCATGGTGCCGATGCGACGCGTGGTGACGACAGATCAGGTCGATTCCTAGCAGCACTCGCCATGATCCCTCTCTTCGCCCAACATGGCATGCCGCCACAGATGCCTTTTGATATCGCCGACGGCTTCGCCATCACACTTATCCTCATGCTCTTCATGGTGCTCGGGGCAGTGGCCTTAGTCGCCCGTCACTTCCGAAGACGCGAGAAATGGGCGCAGCAAGAAGAGACACAAGCCCTCCAATCTTTGCTCGGAAATGAGCCTCTCCAGAAGCCAAAGCCATCAGGCAAACCCGCTGGCAATGAATCTAGCGAGCAAGACTGGGAACGCGACGCGGATTGGTGGCGGCGCGAGAATCCTTAGCCGAATCTTGTCGGCGACCTCAAACCACGCTTTCTTAGGATCATGTCCAATTTCATGATCGCTGAATTCGCCGATATCGAGGCAGTGCCATGTCCATGCGGAGAAGCCAAGCGCGCCTTTGCCGTGCCAGGAAATGATCTGGCCACCATGCACGTCGTGACCATCAAAGAAGACAGTCGCACACACTACCACAAGAAGATGACCGAGATCTACTACGTGCTCGAAGGCGAAGGCCACATCGAGCTCGATGGAGAGAAACATCCTCTAAAACCAGAAACTGCCATCTTTATCAAACCAGGGTGCCGGCACCGTGCGGTGGGCAATTTGAAGATCCTCAACGTTCCCATCCCCGCCTTCGATCCAGCAGACGAGTGGTTCGACTAACAACTACATAGAATTTCCATGAAAGACACTCCAGAAACCTTCCGGAAACGCGTGATCGAGCTTGCACAGGAACTCTATCCAAACCTCACTCTATCAGAACACCCTGATGGCGTAGATCTTGTTCTCGCAGACGAACAGCAAGTAAGCCTTCAAAACATTCGGGCAAACTACAACCTCTCGGAAAAGCCAGATGACGATCTGCGCGGACTCGTCGAGCGTCACTTCGGGCAACTCCTCTCTGCCGCCATTCCCAAGATCGAAGATCTCACTCATGAAGCCGTGAAAGATCGGCTTTACCCTCAAGTCATGCCTGCAGAGTATGTGGAAAGCGCGCCTATGCGTTTGATTTCCTTTCCTCTCAGCAACGAGGTCAGCGTCGGCCTGGTGGCGGATTTCCCCGAAACCTACATGTACCTTCGCGAGATCGACCTTCAGCGATGGGATGTGGCGGCAGACGATTTGTTTGATCAAGCACAGAAGAATCTGGAAGAACTGACACAGTCCGTGCAGCTACAGATGGCGGGCGTGGACAAGGACGTCTTTATAGCCATCACCACCGGTGATGGCTATGACGCGGCACGCATTCTCATCCCAAGCTTTCAGGCCTTTCTCTCCCAGCACCTTGGCGAAACCTTTCGCTTTGCCATTCCAAATCGGGACTTCCTCATCTGCTGGCGACTAGATTGCGAAGAAGACTTCCACACACAGATCTCCTCTCAGATCATCTCGGACAGCGCAGAACGCCCTTACCCACTGTCTTCTTCAGTCTTTGTTAGGAATTCTGAAGGGAACATTCACGAGCAAGCTCCACAAGTAGACTCCTAAGAGGGGTCTCCTTGTGGGTGATCGATGGTGATCGTTAGGCTGATACCACCACGCGAGGAGAACGCCCCGGTAATCGAAAGTTGCCGAGGCTCACAGACGGCTATGAGGTCGTCGGCAATGCCATTGATGACTTCCTCATTAAAACGAGGCTCATTTCGATACGACGCCAGATAGTACTTCAAAGACTTCGTTTCCACACAGCGCTCGTTAGGCACATACCGGATGACCACATGCGCCGTATCCGGCTGACCCGTCACCGGGCACAGAGAACTGAACTCTGGACAATCCAATTCAATCCAATAGTCCCGTCCTGGGTTGCGATTGGGAAATACTTCCAACGTCTCACGCGAAGGACTCGGTGGAAGAGAGATCTCTGAGCGCCCCAGTAGGGTGAGCTCCTTAGGCTTGGCATCAGCGTCCGAATTCATGCCCGAAGCATTCGGTCACCTATTGCGTTTGGCAAGGATCACCCTCACTCTCCTGCATCATGGCCACACAATCACAGGAACGCCCGATCATCGCCATCACGATGGGAGATCCTGCTGGAGTCGGTCCGGAAATTTGCCTTCGTGCTCTGGCCGAGACCTCGCTTAGAGAAGAATGCGATCTCCGTGTTTACGGACATCGCGAAATACTTGCCCGCGTGTCCAAGACCACCGGATTGACCTTCACCTCAGACGATGTCCGGGTTCTCGATTTCCCTGAGATCGACATTTCTCACGTTACGCCTGGGATCGCTGACGCAACTACGGGAGCAGCCTGTCACAGTTACATTCAGACAGCTATCGACGCTGCACTGGCCGGCGAGATAGCCGCTGTGGTCACCGCGCCGATCAACAAGGAAGCACTTCACGCAGCAGGCATCCCCCACCCCGGACACACCGAGATCTTCGCAGAACGTTCTGCATCGGATCGCTGGTGCATGATGCAGTATTCAGAGCCTATCACCTGTACCTTTGTCACCGTGCATGTCGGCTATGCTGAAGTCCCAGCCCTGCTCACAACCGAGCGCATTCTCGAAGTTATCGAACTCACTCACGAAAGCCTGACAAAGATCGAAGGCAAAGTTCCACACATTGTCGTATGTGGACTCAATCCCCACGCCGGTGAGCATGGCCTCTTTGGTGACCGCGAAGAAGAACGCCTCATCGCCCCCGCGATAGAAGCCGCACGCAAAGCCGGGATGAGTATCGAAGGCCCGCTCCCACCAGACACGGTCTTCGTCCCAGCCAAACGCGCCGTCACCGATGCCGTCGTCTGCATGTACCACGACCAAGGCCACATCCCAGTCAAAGCACTCGCCTTCGACTGCGCGGTGAACACCACGCTAGGGCTTCCTATCATTCGCACTAGTGTCGACCACGGCACGGCCCTCGACATCGCATGGCAAGGCAAAGCCAACCCAGGCAGTCTCTTCAGCGCCATCCGCTTGGCCACCAAACTGTCGTCCTGCTAGTTCATTGCGGCCAACCTTCGCTTAGCAAGAGCTTTCATCGCAGTCGCTCTCTCCGGATACTTCGAGCTCACATCGTAAAGCTCTCCCATATCCTGAGACAAATTGTAGAGCTTGGAAGGTTCCGTAAGAAAGAGCTTCCAATCGCCTTGCCGAATCGCCTGCACACCATTCCGCCCATGCCAATAGAGGAGATCGTCACGAGGATGCTCATGCTCGGCCTTGCCTCTCAAAGTATCCCACACATCCACACCATCGATGATCGGACTGCCTTTGGCATGTTTCCAAAGGTCGATACCGCAAGCGCGGGCTAGCGTTGGCAAGAGATCCATCGCAGCGACCATAGAGTCACATTCGACTCCCTTCGGAAGAACGCCTGGAAACCTGAGAATACACGGGACACGCGTTCCTCCTTCTTGAGCTGACCATTTCTTTCCCTGGAAGGGCAAAGCTTTAGATTCCTCAGTCAAAGGCTCGGGCCCATTGTCTGACAGAAACACCACGATGGTCTTCTCGGTCAGTTCCTCGTCCTCAAGAGTTCTGACAATCTCCCCTATTCGAGCATCCATCTCCCCCACCACATCACCATAGACACCGTATGACGACTTCCCCTTCCAATCAGGATGCGCCTCCACCGGGAAATGAGGCGCCGTGTAAGACACGTAAAGAAAGAACGGCGAGGCCTTGTGTTCTTGGATGAAGCGAATGGCCTCGCCTGTGAACTGTTTCGTCAATTGACGGTTATCGAATGGATCCGCTACCAAGACGTCATCGCGCCAGAGTTCGGTCACCTGATTGTTGCTCCGCTTGATGTAGAAGGCTTCATCGAACCCCTGGCTCTGAGGAAGGAACGGCCCCGTATCCCCAAGGTGCCATTTGCCCATCATTGCAGTGACATACCCCTCATCCTGAAAGACCTCCGCCATGGTGAGAGCGTCAGGACTTAGACCAGACCCAGGTTCCATGAGATGACCAATCACACCTTTCGTCCATCCCAACCGAACCGGATAAGCTCCCGTGAGTAATGCCATACGCGAGGGAGTGCATACCGTCGCCCCAGCATAGAAACTTGTTAGCTTAACACCATCCTTCGCAAGCTGATCAAGCACAGGCGTTTTGATCTCAGGGTGACCATAGCAAGCCAAGTCATGGTAACCAAGATCGTCCGCCATGATCAGGACGACATTAGGTGATTCGGCTCGGAGCACTACCAACACTGCTAAAACAAACACGACGATATGAAGAGAGACCTGCATAGGCGATGTAACCTCTCGTCTCGAGAAAGTTGTTCTAGGAAGGGTTGGGCAGATTGGCGCTATATCTGCTACACTCTTACCTGTGAACAAACGCACCGCCTCCGTAACAGCCCTCGCTCTGCTCTTCGTTCTAGGCAAACAGGGTCTCGGTGTCTGGCAAGACCGACGTCGGGGAGAAGATCGCGGTGGCGTCCCCGAATGGAGTCTCGACGAGGATCTCCCCAAGGACGTCTTCACCTTCGCAAGAGTGCGCTACTCATCCTACGGCTATCGCGATAAATGGGCGACGGACTATCCCGAGAGCGACTACAATTTCTCCTATCGCCTTCAGGAACTGACCTCACTGGAGGTCTCACCTGATCCCGTCGTGGTTGATCTGACAGATAAGGAACTCTTTCACTATCCCTTCCTCTACATGATCGAAGTAGGCGATCTAGCATTCGATGAGGCTGAAGTAGTCGCTCTACGAAGCTACCTCCAACGCGGCGGCTTTCTCATGGTAGATGATTTCTGGGGCGAACGAGAATATGACAACTTCGCCTTTGAGTTAGGACGAGTCTTTCCTGATCGCAAGCTCCAGGAGATCCCCTTCGAACATCCCATCTTTAAGACCGGTGTGTTTAAGTTAGACAAGCGGCCACAGATCCCCTCAATCAGAGCCGCTCTGCGAGGACGCCACGCCGGCATCACCTGGGAACGTAGAGACGCACGCGAGGTTCATTACCAAGCCCTCTACGATGACCATGGCCGCATGATGTGTATCGTGTGCCACAATACTGATCTAGGAGATGGCTGGGAACGCGAGGGCGAGAACAGTTGGTACTTTGAGCAGTTCTCCGAGAAATATGCTTACCCTCTTGGCATCAATATTGTCTTCTACGCGCTCACTCAATAGGATCGGACCCGAGGTCTTCACTTTCTTCATCAGAAACTGGCTCGGCTACTTCGGCCTCTTCTTCCTCCTCGACGACAGGCTCTTCCCTTGGCTCCAATGCCGTATAAAGATCCGCGACTTGTAACGCTAACGGTTCAAGATCTTTGTAGTACTCGTCTTCATCCAGCTCACTACGCCGAGTGCGCAAGGTGTCTATCTGAGCTTCTAATACGTTCCTTTTCTGACGTACTTCTGATGGGATCGCCTGCTCTGATTCGCTGAGAACCAGCGCCCAGCGCTTAGCAAAGCTACCATCTGGCTTGCGTTTGGACGTCGCGCCTTCCTTGATAGCAGCCAAGTCTTTCAAAGACGTCCCACGTCCATCGCCATTGTCATCTATGAGCGGTGTTTCTGTTTGGATGCGTCCGTCTTGCTCATAATAGTCTGCCGTTTGCCGGGCAGCATATTGGAAAAGCTCAAAGACTGAATTCTCTCCGTCATTATTGAAGTCAGCTTCTGGATTCAGAAGGGCGGCGGCAAAGTAATTTCCGAAAGACGCGTAGTTCACTTCGGTGCCACTCTTTGTGGCAGTGACTGTGATGCGGTTCTTCTCACTGAGTATTGGAATAAACGCACCACTAGCAGAAGCCGTATTCACAATCACAAGAGGTCGCTTAAACGGCTCCAACCATTTCTTAAACTCTTCAGCCGAGAGATCCGGGCCGGCTAAGTTGAAATACGCCTGACGCCGATTGTAGGTCCCGTGACCGATGAAGACAACCCAAAGCGGCACCGCCAATTCTTTGGGAGCTTCTTTCAAATAGGTCTCAATCGAAGCCAATGAGCGCTCATCATGTGCATCAATGACAGTGGACTTCACTTTTCCCCGAGAAGCCGCTAGCTTCCACTGTGCGAGATTCTCCATGAAATCTTGACCATACTCTTCCACACCCTCAGCTCCCACGACGATCAAGAGTTCATTCACGGGTAAAGCCGGAGCCTCGTCCTGTGCCGTGAGCACCTGTATACCGAGGAGTAAAGTGATAAGCGCGTGCTTCATAAGAGAACTAAGGCAATCCTTTCCAACGTTTGAGCCCCCACTCTCCAGCGAAGCAGAGTAAAGCCAGGAGAAAGAATACAGGCAAATGCCAGAGCGGACTCGTCTTCGTTTCCATGACAGGAAGGGGCTTGTCTTTGAGCTTCTCGACGAAGGAAGCAAGCTCCTCACGCTCGATGACTTCACCGCCGCTGGCACTGGCTATCTTGTCTAGCAATGCAGCATTTCCTGAAAGATTTTGAAACTCTTCCAAGCCGCTATTCACCGTCCATCCAGTAAGAGCTTCGCCAAGTGGCTCTTTCTCCTCATCCTGCACCATGGCTTTGGCGCTGTAGAAGCCTTCATTTACAGCGGTGTAATCAGTGACATAGACACCGGGATCTTGACTGGAAAGGGCCGCGCGTAGCTCGCTAGTCTTTCCCTCAGGGTCCGTGATCTCGATAAGAACCTCTGCGGCACTGTCTGGGAAGTAGGAGCGGTCATTCACCTCAACCTCAAGGGTCACCTTCGGCGGAAACCGCGCGGCATTGACCTTGGACGTGATCGCTACTGGCTGGGGCACATCTGTGATGACCCAGCGCATGAGTTGGCGATAGAACTTATTAAGATCATCCATGAACTCAGGGTGATCAGGATTACTAAAGCCCCATCGCCACAGGTCGCCAGCGGTCAAGGCGACCGTCTTGCCCTTGCCAAATGACTGCGTCACTAGCAAAGGATAATCTTTACCGTTCTGACTGAAATACGAAATCAAACTAGAACCTGGTTTCTGATCTCCCACCGTATTGACCACGGAAAGTGCTGGGATATCAGCGAGACGCGCCTCTTCACTTCCTCGCTCTGGTCTCAGTCTCACCCACGGTTGTAACCAACCTTCACGACTCAGGTTCACCTCACCCGTGCCTATTTCGCGATTGGTGGGCGCTCCGTTCAGATAAACTGGGAGCATCTCGCCAATGGGCGTCTTGTCATACTTGCCCTTCGCGAAAGCCTCGCGGCCTCCGAACATAAGAACACCACCACCTCGCCGGGAGACAAATTTCTGGAGACGCTCTTGCTGATTGTAGGTGAAGAACTCGGCTTCGACCTTATCAATCACGATGGCAGAGAACTGAAAGAGCTGATCGTCCGTCTTGGGAAATTCATCCTCAAGATCAAAACTAGCGCGAGGCTTCATGGCAACAATGACAGGCTTATCGTAGTCCTCTGCGTCTTGCTCGCCTCGGAATCCCCGGAACAGCGGATTGCTGGTCTCCCCCTCACGCCCTTTATATTGGAATTTCGGTTCGCGCTTGGCGAAACGAATGAGGGAAGCCAACTCAACTTCATGGTCATCGGAGAGCGCACGTTTAAAGAACTTAAAGGACGGATCTGGCCGACCTCCAATGTAGAGCACACTGTAAGGACCATGTGGCATGACAGCCACGATGCTCTGCATGTTATTCTTGGTCGTCGCCTCTTCAGGCTCCTCTCCTTCTTCGGCTGCTTGAGCCACTCGCACTTCATAGAATGCTAGAGGATCCTCAGCATCAGGCTTGATCTGAAAACTAACAGTCTCCGTACCGACGTCTTGATCTGTGGTCAGCGTCTTAGACTCCACCTTGTTACCAGCCTTGTCATAGACCGTGACTTCCACTGGCTCATTTGCCACCTGATTGAGAACGACTTCCGCATTCACGGTGACGGGGGCGTCCTCGAAAGCACTCTGATTGAGACTGACCTGACGGATCGAGGTGTCTCGGGTGGCACTCTCTCCAGCAATATTGATTGGATAGATTGGAATGTCGCCAGTCGGCAGATTCGCCAGCTTGTCATCGATGTCGTTTACATTGCCATCCGTGAAGACGAAGATACCGGCGAGAGGCCGCTCTTCATAACGCTGGCTGATATCATCGAGCGCCCCATGCATGGAGGAGGAGCGATCTTCAAAGTTGAGAGACTCAAAGGTATTCACTCGCTGCAAGCGCTCACCAAAGAGATAGCGATGCACTTTGAATTCCTCATTCAGATCCTTCAGCCACCCCGTCTCTTCGGCCTTGATCAGGTTTTTCTGAATCAGTTCACCACGAGGCTCATCAGAATCGACATCCTTGATCTGAAGACTCTCACTGTTGTCCCCCACGACAAGAAAGATGTTCGCTCCTTTCTTCGGCTGCTTCCGAGCTAACAAAGGCTCAAGCACACAGAAGAGCAGAAGCAAGAGACCGAGAATCTTCAGCGCCGCTGCGCCCCATTTCCAACCTCCACGCTGGGGAAAGCGCGCATACGTGACGATGACAGCCACGATGCCTAACAAAGCCAGACACGCCGCCCAAAGCAGCTTGTCTTGTTGTTGAAGGATGAGGGAAGCTCCGAGAAATACCATGCGGTCTTTACTCTCCTTTGCCGAGGGTTTCGTAATAGCGTTGCACCAACTCCGCGAAGGCATCCGGCACCGGATCACGGTCAATGGGAGAGAGAGATTCGTCATCTTCGAGACGAGAGATTTCCTCACCAAGATCTTCCTCTAACTGCACAAGCGGCCCTAACACATTCCGTTTCACCAAATCCCAAGTAGGCGGCTTATTCTCAAGCTTCGCTTCCCCACGAATCTCACGAGAGGTGCCTTTGACCCGACTCACTTGCTCCCGCAACTTCGGATCTTCTAACACACCTTCAACATCGGCCAACTTGTCCATGAATTCGCGATAGCCATCCAAGAAGAGATCGCCATTGAAATCCCCCTCATCTTCACCACCATCCGGCGACCCGCCCACACTGCCACCTCCCGAGCCTTGGCCTGGGCCCTGTCCTGGAACGGGAGGTTGTTGCTGCTGATCGTTCTCAGCTAACGGTTGCTGGCCTGGTTGTTGTTCTTGAGCTTCGCCTGGCTGTTGGCCCTGACCTTGACCTGGCTGTTGGCCTTGACCTGGCTGTTGGCCTTGACCTGGCTGGGGGCCTTGACCTGGCTGGGGGCTCTGCCCTTCTCCTTGTTCATTCTGGGCTAACTGGCTTTGGCCCGGTTGCTGTTCTTGGCCTTCACTTGGCTGCCCCTGCCCTTGACCTTGGCCTGGTTGCTGCTCTTGATCCTCGCTCTGCCCCTGCCCCTGGCCTTGACCCGGCTGTAGATTCTGCCCCTCGCCCTGTTCATTCTGAGCTAACTGGCTTTGACCTGGTTGCTGTCCCTGTCCTTGGCCTGGCTGCTGTCCCTGGCCTTGACCTGGTTGCTCTGCTGGACCTTCACCAGGCTGCTGTCCCTGGCCTTGACCTGGTTGCTGTTCTTGAGCCTCGCCTGGCTGCTGGCTCTGGCCTTCACCCTGTCCGTTCTGGGCTAACTCGCCTTGACCTGGTTGCTCTTGACCTTCGCCTGGCTGCTGCCCTTGCCCATCCTGAGCTGACGGATCTTGCTGACCCTGGCCTGGCTGTCCTTGTTCATTTTGAGCTAACTGATCTTGCGGCCCTTGACCAGGCTGCTCCTGTCCCTGACTTGGACTAGCACTCTGCTGAGGTGCAGCATTCTCTAAGCTCTCTATAAGATCCTTCACTTCCCGTTGAGCCGTACGAAGAGCCTCCGTTTCGTCACCGAGAATATTACGAGCCGCATCTTCTATCCCTTGAGTCAATTTAGCGATCTCCGCTGACGTCTGCTCATTGAGGATTTCCGCACCTTCAGGATCTGGAAGCGCGCGCCCTGAACCTTCTAACATTTCCGCGGTTTTAGTAATCTGCTCAGGTAGAGTGTCAGCCTTGACTCCCCGAAGAGTATCTTCTAAGCGCTTCGATAGGCGCGGCTCAGGGAGTTCAGCCGCCATGGCGACCTTCTTCGTCTCTTCAATCAGCTTCTCTAATTCCGCTTTCTGCTCAAGCATGGCTTTCTGAGTGTCCTCTCCTTCATCACGCAATGAAGGGCGCTTGCTTTGGCCATCGTTGGCATTGGCTAACTGCTGCTCGATAGCCTCTTGGCGCTCCGAGACATCAATCGCTTGATCACGCAATGCGCGCATCTCTTGGGCGAACTTATTGGCTGCTTGCTCGCGCAATTCGTTGTTCAACTGCTGCATCTGCTCTTCAGCACGAGTAGCTTCCGTGATGGCTTTGCTATTGTCATTCTCGCGCATGGCGTCAGCAGTCTCCTGCAACTTATCACGCACACCTCCAAGCTGCTCTCTAGCTTCGGCGAGCTCGTTTCGGGTCTCAGACTGATCCATTTCTTGAGCCAGATCATCGACATCTCGCAGCATCTCGCGCTGCTGATCACGGAGTCGCTTTAGTTCGCGCTTCAGCTTCTCCTCCTCTTCCTTATTCTCAGCCAACTCTAATTCCGCATCGAGTTCCTTGAGTTTATCAGTGAGAGCTTCCTGACTCTTTGCCAATTCTTTCAAACGATTAAGATGAGCCAAGGCTTCCTGATTCTCTGCCCGCTGTTGCGCGAGAGCCTCTTGATCCGCCTGGCTCTGATTCTGGTAGCGGTCGTCTTCTTCGCTGCGCTCCAGAGACTGCATCTGCTGGTCTTGGCTACGACTGCTGGACTCACTTTCTGGTGGCTCATCACTTTGAACTACTTCCACATTACGACCACGAAGCTTAAGAATCGCATCATACGCAGCCACTTCGTGTTCTAACGCTTTCCTACCATTATCTAACTGAGAAACATCTGATTGCTGCTGCCAGGCATCGAGCGACTCAATAGCCGCCTCCATCTCTTCGATCGCGGTATCAACCAGCTCCAGCCCTTCCGGCTCTTGGATCTTTCCGCGCATCTCTATGGTGCTTTCTAAACTAGCCAATTGCGCATCTTTGAGCACACCAATGTCTTCCTTCTGCTTCGCAGCATCCCGCTGAGGAGACTCTAACACTCGGTGTGTTGCCGCAATGATATCCTTCTGTTTCGCAGCTTCACCATTTGGTGTTCCCTCCTCACCTTCACCTTCTTCATCACTGGGGCCGCCACCTTCTTCGCCAGTACTTTCACGATAATACTTCAGAAATGGGCGGACCTCGATGAAATAGATTTGAGTCTTGGCACGCCGAAGTTCACCTTGGCGATCCTTGTCGTCTGCCCAGAAGTAGTAAGAAATCAGCTGCTCCTCTTGAGCACCAAGCTCTTCCAAGGCGATCAAATGATCCATCTCCACCTTCGGTTGAGGCGCTGCTTCTGTGCTTTCTCCAAGTATGAGCTCAGTCTCTTCATTCTCGAAAGTGTAGCTCAGACCGTGGCTGAGCACGCCAAAGTCATCCTCGGCCTTTGCTTTGAGAACGACCTCCTCGAGTGGCGATGCTTGGATATCTCGCTTAGGCACAATGGCAGTCACCTTAGCAGGCTCATTGCGAAGAACCGTAACCTCTAACCGAACAGCCTCTTTGTTAGGACGACCTTCATCATCTTCCAGAGTCAGCACGAGCACTTCACTTTCATGAACGGGCATCTTTGCTGTGTAGAGACTCTTATCCTCAGGAGAAACGGTCAGTTCGATCTCGGATTCACTGCGTTCACCGATCAGACTGATCTTAGACACCGGCTTATTGAGAAACAGCTCGATGTCCAACAGGCTATCTTCAAAAGCGGTGACCTTTCGCACGTCCTTCATTTCCTTAGGCTCCCCACCAACGTAGCTTGGCGGTGTGATGGTAATATTCGCACGATCCAGGCGCGGATACTCGAAGGTGGTAATCTTAAAAGTTTCGGTAGTTTTCTCGCCATACTTCACTTGATAGACAAAGTCGTCATTCACCTCTGGCAAGATCACACCAAAGAGCGGGTCCTCCAAACTCTTGACCATAGGCAAGAGTTGCAGTTGCTCTTCACTGGGCCCATGAAGCAGCGCAGCCGCCATCGGCAAAGATTCTTCTCCAAACAACGCACTGATAGGTAGACGACTGCCTTTCTCCACTTCCGCATTGCCCGGAACGACCTCCACTCCAGTCGCAGGAATCTCTTCTCCAGGAACTGACGGCTCATTCTCAACGACCGAAGCCGTACCTGAAGACGAGGGCATGATCCCAGCAGGACCGAAATTTCCAAAACCAACAATCAGCGGAAGAAAGACAACCAATGCAGCGGCGCGGCGCGACCACCGATTGGTCACTTCAGCTTTATGAAGCTCCTCCGAGCTAACATCCTCGACCCACCTCTGTGCTCGAGCTTGATCAACCGCATCCTGAATCACACGATCCTGCAAGTAGGTCAACTCACCTGTCTCTTTGTCAGGCTTCTGCTCGACCGCGGTGAGAAGAAGAGCCTGCAAGTCTGGATGGCTCTCTTCAATCTTATGAGCCACCTCATCCACATCAAAACTAGGGTCAATAGAACGTCCACCCCAAACCCAGCATCCGAAAGCACCGATCAGGAGCGTGAGGCACAACCAGAACGACCACCACTTGGCAGCGATGATGAGGATCAGAAAGACTAGCGCAACAGCAAGCAAGATCCACGAAAGATGGGTCTGCTCTTTCCAACGTTGCACCGTCGCCTCTTTCTGAGAGAGGCGTTCAAGGATTTCGATGATGGCTTTATGCATGACGCTAGCGTAATTTAGTTAGGCACTGCCCTCGCTAGAGGCAGCCTTGGGTTGGGCACAACGAGCAGAGTAAAGGATCTCCACAATCAGGAGCAAGAGGACAAGGTAGAGCAGCCACATCCAAACTTTCTGACGGGACTCCTGCTCTTGCACGGACAACTTCGCCGGCGGAATCTCGCCTTTCTTGCTACCTTCAGCGCGCTCTGCATCGACATTGAGTAGCTGTTCCAGCCTATCGCTTTCGATGGGAGAGAGACGGCTTTCTAGACTCGGCACGTTCACAGCCGCCATGAATTCGCGGGAATCATAAGCGACTTTATAGAGACCAGGTGCATCCGTAGCATCAAAGCTAGCGGCCTCTTTCTCGATCTCGACAGTCTCACCATCAGGCAAGGTCACTGTCTTCTCGACTCCCGCATCCAGAGGAATGCTATCGCCGATGAAATAGGAACGTTTCGAATCACTTCCAGACGGGTCCTGCGTCAGAATGGCATAAGTGAGAGGAATGAACTTGGTCGAGAGCGCCAGTTGACTGTCTTCCCGATCCCAACTGGAGGTCATGACTAACAACGACCCCTTGCCCACGGGCACTTCGAACCATGCTGGCTCACCGCTATCGTAGGACGCGAGGAGACGCGCCTTCTCAATACCTGAGATGTCCAAAGTCCGATGGCGCCAGAAATGCACTTTTGTGAAATCGGCAAAGCGAGCCTCTGAGAAACCTTGCAGATAAGGATGCTGACGGTCGATCTCGCCCAGCAACGCATAGTCCGAGATCTTGGCTTCAGACGCAGGCAACTGATCCATTTCTAACAAATTCGCCAGCGCAGGTACCGAATTGAGAGAACGCAGCATGAAGAGAGCCCGCCCCCCATCCTCAAGATACTTCCGAGTCGCGTCCATGGACACATTTCCCAGCGGATCCGACACGACGACGAAATCCAAGAGGTTCCAATCAAGCTTGTCTAACGGATCTGCGAATTTCTTAAGCGTGAGCTCCGGCTTGAAAGTAGCTGTCTCGATTAGTGCTCGCTTGAAAAAGAAGAGCGGCGCTCCCGTGCGATTAGGATCCTCGTCACCATAGTACAGAATCCGTAGCGGCTTGGCCACGGGAGGGCTTTGGAAGTAGCTGTTGTCGAACTCGATATCATCCCCTTCGAGCCTCAAGACAGGCGCGGTGGTCCCCGTAGTCGTCTTAGGTGCGGCGAGCACTTCTGTGCCCCCCGGCGGCACGACCACGCTGAGAGGTTGGCTTGCTGGCGTGCCATCGGCATTCTGCCACGCGACAGTGAAACGAGATTCCTTCGAATCCCTATCATTACTCAAGCGAAAGCGAATATCCCGCTTCTGCAGTTCAGCGATCCCAGTGGATTTCGGTAGCAGCTGCAGACTGGCATTGGTACGACTGCCTTCCCCGATACGCTCCTCGATCACCTTCACCTCGACTGGCCATTCATACTGACCGAGCGATTCCAGATTCGCGCCTTCTTGAACGTCACTGATAAGATACACTTGGCGTTCAGCCGAAGATTCTTCACTGGCATCCTCCAGCGCATCACGAAACGACTCCACCGCCGTAATCATAGCCTGCCCAAGGTCGGTGCTTTGCCAACTTGGCTCGATAGATTCCAACTTGGCTAACAAAGTCGCCTTACGCTCAGCACTAGCAGGTTCACGCCAAGCATCGAAAGAATGAAGAAGGCGCGTGGACTGATCGAAGGTGAAGACCTGAACCTCATCACTCGGCTTCAAGTCATCAATGATCCCGCGCGCCCGCTCAAGAGCTTCTTCCCAATGCCCATCCTGACGCATCGACGCGCTGGTATCGATTAGAAGCACGGCTTGCTGACTTGTCCCTGTGAGATCCTTTAAAATATCCTGCCGAAAGAATGGGCGTCCAAAGGCGAATGCAAGCAAGGCGAGAATCGCACAGCGCAAGAGTAACAAGAGTAGGTTCTCGAGCTTGGCACGTTGCTGTTGCTGAATCTTGGTCGGCTTGAGAAAGCGCAGGGAACTGAAAGGCACCACTTTCTTCAGTTCACGGTTTCGTAAATGAAGCAAGATCGGCACACTGAGCGCTGCCAAGCCTAACAAATACAACGGGAAAAGGAAACTCATGCGCCGCGTCTTGTCCGGTTGAGTTTAGAACGCTGACTGAGCAGGCGATGCAAGGTCTCGTCAAAGGGGGCATCTGTCACGACCTTGACCAAGTCAATGCCAAGTCCCGCACACAGCTTCTCCACCGCAGCCTGATGTTCTCCAAACTGCTTCTCGTAGTCTTCACGAGCCCGCGCGGGGTCTAGCAGAAAGCGATCCCCTGTCTCCATATCCTCAAAGACGGCATTCTCATCAAACGTCCAGCCAGCCTCCGCCGGATCTAGGATCTGAAAGATGATGACGTCATGACCGCACGATCGAAGATAGGTAACCTGAGCATTGATAGCCTCAGTATCATCCAAGAGATCTGAAAGAATCACGACCAGCCCCCGCTTCCGTAACATAGGGACCATATCGCCTAACGATTTACGCATGTTCGTGCGCGTACTCTTAGGCTCAGTCTCTAGCGCTACAATCATCTGGGGCATTTGACCACGGCGACGGCGCGGAGGCACGTAGCTCTGAATCTCATCCGCAAAGGTGACCATCCCCACAGTGTCTCCCTGTGAGAACAAGAACTGCGCAAAGGTAGCCGCCAATGTCGCTGCGTAATCAGCCTTGGTGTAATCCAAGGATGTGAACTCCATCGAACGGCTCTTATCGACCACGAGGTGGCAAATCAGATTCGTTTCCGCTTCGTACTTCTTGATGCAGTAGCGATCACTCCGCGCGTAAAGCTTCCAGTCGACGTGTTTAGGGTCATCCCCTTCCGCATAGGCGCGGTATTCGCTAAACTCGACCGATGATCCGTGATAAGGGCTACGATGAAGCCCCTGACTGTAGCCTTCGAGAATACGACGCGCCCTCAGATCAAGCGACTTGATGCGCATCAGCGCTTTCGCATCGATGTGCTTCGTAGGATCTGCCGAGGGAGGCATGGCGCTCCTTACTTGACCTCAGCTAACAGTTTCTCGATCACCTTCTCTACAGAAACACCATCCGCTTCCGCTCGATAATTCAACAAGATCCGGTGCCGTAAGACGGGCTCAGCCAATGCTCGAATATCATCCACCGTGACATGCGCACGCCCTTGCAAGAGCGCGCGTGCTTTGCCTCCGAGCACAAGAAACTGCCCAGCACGCAGGCCAGCACCCCAAGACACCCAGTTATTGATAAAGTCAGGCGACTCCTTCCCATTGGGCCGAGACCGTGCGGCTAGCCGAACAGCAAAGCGGGCGACGTCTTCAGCCACCGGCACTTTGCGTACAATGTCATGAAACACACGCACCTCGTCAGCTGAGAAGAGAGTTTCAATCTTGTAGTCTTCCTTGCCAGTCGTCTTGGTGATTACATTGACCTCGTCCTCCTCGGAAAGGTAGTCGACGTAGACATTAAACATGAAGCGATCTAATTGCGCTTCTGGTAGAGGATAGGTCCCGTCCATCTCGATCGGGTTCTGAGTTGCCAGGACAAAGAAGGGCTCTTCCAAGGTGTAGCGTGTTCCCGCTGCCGTCACTTGGTGTTCCTGCATGGCTTCTAACAAAGCAGCCTGCGTCTTCGGCGGCGTTCGGTTGATCTCATCCGCGAGCACGATGTTTCCAAAGATGGGACCTTTGACGAACTTCAAGGCACGACCACCACCGTCCGTCTCTTGCAGGATCTCCGTCCCCACAATATCCGCAGGCATGAGATCCGGCGTGAACTGAATGCGTGAGAAGTCCAAACTAAAGACATCAGCGATCGATCGCACTAGCAATGTCTTAGCCAACCCTGGTGCACCTGTTAGCAAACAATGCCCACCTGCAAACAACGCGATGAGTAGCTGGTCGATAACCTCCTCCTGACCGACAACCGCTTTGCTCAACTCTGAGCGAATCCGCTTACTGGCGTCCGCCAATTTCTCGACGGCTTGGCGATCTTGTTCATAGGAGGCAGACGCTGTCATAGGCTTTCAGTCTCGTTACGGCGGCTCCTGACGTCAAGACGTAGAAAGTCTACGAATTACTCTTGCTGACGCTTCTAGGCACCATTGAATGCTGTCATGGCATGATCAAGGCCATGATCCATCGCATCGACCACCGCATCGCAAGCGCGATCAAGCATCTCATTGACCACGGGACGCTCATCGACTGTGAACATGCCTAGGACATGATTGACGACTTGCCCGTGCTCACGATCAGATTCGCGACGCCCGATTCCAACTTTCAATCGGGGAAACATATCAGTCCCCAGGTGCTGAATGATCGACTTAATGCCATTGTGTCCACCCGCAGATCCCCGAGCACGGAGACGCAATCGACCCAATTCCAAGTCCATGTCATCATAAATAACGAGGATTTGATCTGTAGGGATTCTGTAGAACCGACAGACCTCGCTGACTGCGACGCCACTGTCATTCATGAAAGTCGACGGTTTCAGGAGATAACTGCCCGAAACCTTAAGCAGATCCGACTCTAAACGACGGATACTGCGAAACTCACTAGGCCCCACCGGCGCACCATCCGCAGGTGGCAGACGCTCGGCAAGCTTGTCGATGACAAGAAAACCCGCGTTATGGCGGGTATCCTCATACTTCGGCCCCGGGTTTCCGAGTCCAAAGATGGCTCGGATAGGAACCACGTTAGGAGAGGATTAAGCGTCCCCTTCTGCAGCAGCTTCCGCTGGCGCAGCGGCCGCTGCATCAGCTGCCTCCTCTTCGTCTGTCTTGATAGCCTTGAGCTCAGCAACAATGGCAACCACAACGTCACCAGCCAAGATCGAGGTCACACCCTCAGGGAAAGCTACACCACGCACATGGAAAGGCTGGCCAAGACCAACTTCCGTGATGTCACCCTCAAGCACTTCGGGAAGATCTGCAGGCTTACAACGCACATCAAGAGCCTGAAGCTGCTGATCCAGAAGACCACCTGCTTTGACACCCTCACTCTCACCGATCAACCGTAGAGGCACTGAGGCAACAATGTCCTCATTCTCGCTGACCACGTGGAAATCAATGTGATTGATCGCACTAGTAAGCGGGTGGTGCTGAACGGCTTGAATAAGAGCCAACTTGCCCTGCTCCTTAGCACCATCGATGTCCAGGCGAACCAAGATATTATCGGAAGCACTGCTCGCCAGCAAATCACGAATCACGATACGATCGAGATCGACGGCGTAATTTTCCTGTTTACCACCATAGACAACTCCAGGGACGCGACCAGCGCGACGGAGTTTCTTGGCAATTGCGGTGCCGGCGCCTTCGCGCTTCTTTGCGGCTAGAGAATGGATGTTGGCCATGGGTCGGTCGTTTTAAAAATTGGAGAGAGGAGAGGGGTCGTATACAAACACAGTAATGAGCCCCAGCAAGGTAAAGCGGTCTTACTCGCTATCGCCGAGGGCGTAGCGGGTGAATCGACGAATCACGATATTCTCACCGAGCTCAACGATCTTACCTTTGAGCATATCGCCCACGGTTTGATCAGGATCCTTGATGAATCCCTGCTCTAGCAAACATGTCGTGCTAAAATACTTATCCATCTTACCTTCGAGGATCTTCTCGATCACATTCTCAGGCTTGCCCTTCATCTGCTCAGCGTAGATTTCTCTCTCTTTCGCTACGAGATCAGGACAAACTTCATCGCGACTGATGCAGGTAGGCTGTGCCGCTGCGATGTGCAGAGTGATATCCTTCACAAAGGCACGGAACGAATCCGTCTTCGCGACAAAGTCCGTTTCACAGCTCACTTCAATAAGCACACCTGCCTTGTCGTGGTGAATGTAGGAAGCGATGACGCCCTCTTTAGCAGCACGAGAAGATTTCTTATCAGCAGACTGAAGCCCTTTCTTCCGAAGGATAGTTTCTGCTTTCTCCAAATCACCATCGGCTTCTTTGAGTGCTGCCTTGCACTTCATCATGCCGACGTTGGTCTTTTCGCGGAGAGTGGCTACGAGTTTGGCGGTAATTTCAGCCATGGCTTGTGTATCAGTTAGAGTATTAGGGTCTTAAATTAAGCTAGCAGCCTGCGTCCTAAGCAAACCACCAAGAAGCGATATCTAGGAATAGCGACGAGCCGTTTCCTTAAACGTCTGCAACGACATCCATCTCAGCACGCTTGGCCGGAGTGAATTTGCCACCACCTTGCGATGCAGCGATCACAGGATCGATCAGCTTCTGCAAGATCACGCGGATCGAGCGAAGAGCATCGTCATTCGCGGCGATAGGATAAGCGATAGGATCTGGATCCGCATTGCTGTCCACCAATGCGACAACAGGAATACCCAAGCGCTGCGCCTCTTTCACTGCGATGCACTCACGAGCGGAGTCCACCACAACCAAAGCATCAGGAGGTTCTTCCATATTACGAATCCCCTCAAGGTTCCGCAGAAGCTTGGAACGCTCACGGCCGAGAGCAGCGAGCTCCTTCTTACTCATCGTCTTCTTCTCAGGAGACTTGTCCAACTTCTCGAGATAATCGAGGCGCTGCACGCTCTTCCGAATAGTCGACATGTTGGTCAGCGTGCCACCGAGCCAACGATGATTGATGTAAAACTGGTTACAAGCATCCGCAGCTTCACGAACAGATTCCTGAGCCTGACGCTTGCAGCCTACGAAGAGGATGCGCTTTCCATTGGCAGCAAGTTCGGCCAAGTAGGAAGCCGCAGCATCAAGCTGCTTCACCGTCTCAAAGAGATTGATGATGTAGATGCTATTCTTCTGCTCGAGAAGAAATGGCTTCATCTTAGGATTCCATTTCCGGCGCTGGTGACCGTAATGGACACCTGCTTCGACGAGTTCTTCGAGTAATTCCGTAGACATAGAGGTTGAGCGTGGCGCGGGTAGGTTGAGGTCTTTCTCCTGAGTTGAAGTCAAGAAGAAAGACTATTTCCCCCTATCCAGCGAGCGGCCAAGTATAGGCAGACCCACAAGGCCCGCAAGTGCCAATCGAGGACAATTTTAATGCGCTACTGAGGTCTATCTGGAACAGAAATTCCATAGTAGCTAGGTGGCCCAGGGGTAACTTACTACTGGACGCTGAGCAGTTCGACATCAAAGACAAGCATACCTGCAGGAGCCCCCGGAGGAGGCGTCTTGCCGTAGCCCAACTCTGCGGGAATCCAGAAACGACGCTTCTCGCCCTGCACCATAAGCTGGACGCCTTCTGTCCAGCCAGCGATCACACCATCCAACGGGAAAGTGGCTGGCTGGCCACGCTCCAACGAGCTATCGAAGAGTTTCCCATCTGTCGTCCAGCCAGAATAGTGGACTGTCACCGTACTGGAGGCTGTGGGCTTCGTTGATCCTGTGCCTTCCGTAAGCACGCGCGAAGCGAGGCCGGAAGCTGTCTTGGTCGCACTTTCAGGAACGGCGGCGACATCTTCAGGTGGCTTAGGAGCGAGATTCTCGATGAATTCGACATCAAAACAAAGCATGCCACCTGGGCGGCCACCACCAGGATTCTCACCATAAGCAAGGTCAGCAGGGATCCAGAAACGGCGCTTCTCTCCCTCAACCATCAACTGCAACCCTTCAGTCCAGCCCTTGATCACTTGATTGAGACCGAATGTAGAAGGCGCGCCTCGCTGGACCGAGCTATCGAACATCTTTCCGTCAAGAGTCCAACCAGTGTAGTGCACCTTGACCTTGTCTGTTGGGCCTGGTTTATCAGATCCATTACCCTCCTTCAGGATTTTAGAGGCAAGCCCTGAGGCCTCTTTAATGGCGTCTTTAGGTGGGGCGGCGACGTCGTCTGGGGCTTTCAAATCTTGAGCATTCACGTTGGAAGAAAGGACGCTAGCGACGGCACTGAGCACGAAGAAGCGAGCGAGAGTTTGGAGTTTCATGGTCGTTGGGTTGATTCTTATCGAGCGGCTAACGTGACGAGAGGGTGCTTGTTGTCAAACTTAGCGATCACCGTAACCCTGCGGATGGCTTTGATGCCATTCCCAAGCCGTTTTCACAATAGCTTCGAGCTCAGGATACTTGGGCGTCCAACCTAACGCTTCGCGAATCTTCCCGCTCGAGGCGACGAGCGTGGCAGGATCCCCCGCCCGACGCGGCGTCACTTCGGCAGGAATCGCGTGACCTGTGATCTCTCGAGCCGTTTCGATGACCTGCTTGACCGAGTAACCTTGGCCATTTCCGAGATTGTAGACTTGGCTTCCACCATCCAGAGCCTCCAAAGCTAGAATGTGTGCTTGCGCTAGATCAAGCACATGAATGTAGTCTCGCACACAGGTGCCATCCGGCGTGTCGTAATCATCGCCAAACATCTTGATGCTGTCTCGTTGCCCAAGGGCCACTTGCAATACGAGAGGTATCAAATGCAACTCGGGCGCGTGATCCTCGCCCCGCTCAGGGGCTGCGCCTGCGGCATTGAAGTAACGCAAACAGGTATATTGAAGCCCGCTCGTCTTCTCTAACCAATAGAGATAACGCTCAATAATCGCCTTCGATTCGCCATAAGGGCTGCCAGGAATGATACGCTCCGTTTCCGCTATCGGCATGGTTTCCGGATCATCAAAGAGATTCGCCGTCGATGACAGGATGAATTTTAGGACACCATGTTCAACCGCGCTTTCTAGCAAATTGAGCGCATTAGTCACGTTCTCGCCCAAGTACTTGAACGGCTTGTCCATCGACTCACCGACCAAGGAATAGGCCGCGAAATGCATGATCGCCTCTGGTTTATGCTTCGTGAGGACAGCATCGATCTGAGCACGATTCGCCAGATCAGCTTCCACAAAGATGGCCTCCTTCGGAACCGCTGCGCGATGACCCTGATAGAGATTATCTAGCACCACCACATCATGACCAGCACGCACCAACTCCGCGCTCGACACACTTCCTATATACCCGGCTCCACCCGTAACGAGAACTTTCATATCTAGCGCGGAGCGAAGCGGCGACTACTCACAGCGTCAATCTAATTCCCATAATTCACAGATCACACGGCAAGATCTTTCAGCACTCGCTGCCGACTTACTCCCAATCCGGCAGCATTGACAGATATGAGGGATGGGGGCATTGGATTGTCTATGAATCGCCCTGGGTTACTGCTTCTTATTCTGCTTGTGATTGCGGGAGTCGGAGGGCGGATTCTTGTGGGGGTGCATGACGCAAACACTACTGACACCAACCAAGATGTGACCCCAGCCACACCCGACTCGGCTGGATATAGCGCGCCAGTTGCACTGACAACCGCAGCGGAGAACGGTTCGGCCGGAGCGATGGAGAGTCGGTTACTAAATGAAGCCGCTGCCATTTCTAAAGCTCGAGGGCTGACATTTCGAGAGGCCTTAGATTTCACACCGACGAGCACTGCGGGCATTCAGAAAGCTTGGCAGCGAGAGCGCATGGCTCAGTTTCCAACAGACACTTTAGGCCGACTGGGACTGGCTTGGCAACTTCTGGGAATTCTTCCTGAAGACGAAGATCTGACGGCACGGTATCGCCTAAGGTCTAGCCTTTCTACCGATACCTTCCACGATGCGCAGCAAGGAAAACTTCTCCATACAGAGACCCTAGACATCACGCAATCAGAACCGAAAGAGTGGTTAACCCGACAGCTCATGCGACTTTTGTTAGATCAAAACTTTCAGTGGCATGAAGCCGTGGTTCCACCAGAAGTGAATCTGGATAAGGCTCTGGCACAGCGAGCTTTCATTACCGGCGACACCACTTGGCAAACTCTGAAATATACGGAGACAGATGTTGCGAAGTCCCATGCCTGGAAGCGCACAGAATCCTTAACCAACAATTGGCCGAAGCCTCTTCAAGCGATCGAGTTTTTAGGTATGCGCGAGGGTGTGCACTTCTGCCAATCGGTGTCTTCGCAGAATGTAGCGCTCGACTCCATTTACCAACAACTGCCAACGACGACCGCTCATCTGCTTCATCCAGATAGATTCCTCGAGATTCCTCGTTGGGAACCAAAGCGGCTGCGTTGGGCACAACTCGATGTGCAGCAGTCGGAGCCCATTTGGGACAATGTGATTGGCGAGTTGATCATTCGATCCTGGCTCGAATCCGTCACCATTCCCGAAGACGCGGGCTTGCTCGCTTCGCGCTGGAATGGGGATGGCGTGTTACTTTACCAAACCGAAACCGAAGCTCCCCAGCTTCTCTGGAAATCTGCCTGGGAAGATGCCACTTCGGCTAAACGCTTCTTCAATCTCGTCAGAGCCCAAGCACCGAAGCTGTTCAACGTCAGTCTTCCAACCCAACAGACTCCAACGAGTATCGTCTACGAGGATCTGATCAGCCTGAAGATTCATCTTGAGGCTGACACGGTAACCATCCTTCGCTGGACTGAAGATTCCTGGAAGATGGCTCTCGAAGATCTAGCCGCCCGCTCCAGCTTCAAGGAGATCTAGCCTTGATCGCTTCCACATCGCGTGGGAACCTTCTACTCAAGGGTCTATCAACCTGACTCATTCACCACCATGGCTGCCAAACAAGTCTTCTACGAGGGGCGCGTGCAAGGCGTCGGGTTTCGGTATGCCACGAAACGCGAAGCTATGGGATTTGATGTCTGCGGCTGGGTAACCAATTTAGCTGACGGTCGCGTAGAAATGCACGTCATGGGAGACGACGAAGAGGTAGATGAATTTCTCATCGCTCTTCGCGAAGGGCAGCTTAGAGGCAATATCCAAGGAGAAGAAATTCACGACATCGCAGATCTCGAAGGCGTCCGTGGTTTCAGCATCCGCTAGAACCATGCCAGCTACGATTGACAAACGCCGAGTCTTCCTGGGCTACCTGTTCTTCTTGTTCGGCGTCACGCTGACGCTTTACCAGTATTGGCATCTAATCTCTCAAGGCCCGATGGTCCCTTGGGCGCGGCAAATCAGCATCATCTTCGTCAACACGCTCGCCGTCTACATCGGCGTCGTTCTCGTCTATCCCTGGCATACTCGCAACCACAACGAATATGAGGGACCACGCCATTTCCAGCGAATGATGGCAGTGAGCCTCCTCTTCTGCTTGGTCACGATGATAGGACTGTCACTTTCTCTTATCATGGGGCCGACCGTGCACACTCCGACAACAGCCACGCTAGGCGACGATCAATTCGGCCCGGTAAAACTAGACGCCCCCGTCATTCACTTTCCCTGGTCGAGCTACGCCATCGCCGCACAGTACATGGTCGGCTATGGAGTAATCGGAGTGGGCCCGTGGATCATTCGATGGCTATTAAATCAAGTGACAGGCAACGCAATCGGAGGCAATCCGGAGATCGCCATTGAAGAGCCCAAGCCGAAACCCGCTAAAAAGAAGGCGTATCCTATCGAGACTCGATTCGTCGTAGGCCGAGTGCGCAAGAAGAAACGCCCGACATCACGACCACCGGAAGATACCGCGCAAGACTAACAACCTTACGCCTCTACGGTGTCGTCTTCCCAAGGCTCATCGCCAAGATGCTTGCCCACCATGAGATAATTCTGCACGTAATCTCGGACAGACTCCTGCAACGGGGTCAAGGCATCTGGAAAGTTGGTCGCCTGAAAACGCGCCATGTCCGCTTGCGTGAAATACTGATACTTTCCACGTAGCTGGTCTGGCATATCGACGAAATCGATTTGGCTCGGACGACCAAGCGCGGCAAAGATCGCCTGACCCAACTCCAGCCACGTCGCCGCCTGACCTGACCCAATATTAAAAAGCCCACCCGCAAGTGGCATTTCCGCTAGATGTAGCACCATCTCAACAGCATCTTTCACGTAGAGGAAGTCTCGCTTCTGCTCGCCGTGCTTATAGTCCGGGTGGTAGCTCTTAAACAGCTCCAAACGACCAGTTTGCATGATCTGATGGAAGCCTTTGTTCACCACGCTACGCATGTCCCCTTTGTGCTGTTCATTGGGCCCAAAGACATTGAAGAACTTCAGCCCCAAGATTCCACGACTAATCCCCTTCTGAATCGCATGACAATCAAAAAGATGCTTGGAATAGCCATACATATTGAGTGGTCGATAGGAATAAAGATCCTCCGAACCATCACTCATCCCATCTGCACCATCACCATAGGTCGCAGCTGAAGAAGCATAGACAAAGCGGATGCGACGGGAGCTTGCCCAAGTCGCGAGATCACGCGTGTAGGCGTAATTATTCCGCATCAGATAGTTGCAGTCTGTCTCCGTCGTGGCCGAACACGCACCCATATGGAATACCGCGCCTACCTGACCGAGAGCATCCCCTTTCACCTTAGTGGCTTCAAGAAACTCATCTGCATCCATGTAATCCGCATACTGCAAGGGCACGAGATTCTTCCACTTCTCGTCCTCGCCTAACCGATCTACGATCAGAATATTATCAATCCCGCGGTTGTTCAGAGCCCAGACGAGAGCGCTTCCGATCATGCCAGCTCCACCCGTGACGATGTAGCGTCGTTTGTTGTCGTATGCCATGGCGTTTAAGTTAGGAAATGAATCAGCGCTCCGCAACTACGGACGCAGGCTGCACAGGCACCGAAACACGTGTCTGCTGAACCTTCTGAAAGAGAATATAACCAAAGCCCACACATGCCAAGAGAAGAACCACACCCTCCCATCGGGCAATCGTCTTGCGGCTGAGCAGAAAAGGAAAGAGCAGGACAGTCAGACCCGCCATGTAATAAGGCTCAATGGTCGACAACTGCGCATCATTATAAACAACCGGCTTCACCAAGGCGACGATACCTAGAATAGCCAAGGTATTAAAGATGTTAGAGCCAATCACATTTCCAGTGATGATATCCCCCTCCTTGCGAATCGAAGCAACAACGACTGTGGCAAGCTCCGGCACACTCGAACCGAAAGCGATGACCGTGAAGCTGATGATCGCCGCAGACACGTTAAAAGCTTCAGCAATCGACTTAGAACTGGTCACCAGGAGATCCGCGCCATACGCGAGACCGACGAGACCAAAGACAATGAAACCGATCGCTTTCCACACGGGCATGTCCTTAGCAGCCTCGGGATCGAGATCATCAGGAACCGCCACTGCACCGCGCTTGTCTTTCATCTGCCTTAGGGACGTGATGCCTGACATCAATAGAAAGGCAATCAGCCCTGCAAACAGAATTCCCCCCTCTACCCGCGTCAGTTGCTGGTCCCGCAGGAACCAGAGCAGCAACCCCGTCCCTGCCAGCAGAATAGGCATCTCACGAGTCACGATCTGCCTAGAGACAGGGATCGGGCGAATGAGCGCACCTATCGCCAGAATAAGCGCAATGTTAAACACATTGGAGCCGATAATCGTACCGATCACCATGCCCCCACCCACATTGGGATTCGCCTCATTCAGATTAGCTCCCAGACACACGAAAAGCTCTGGGCTACTCGTGCCAAACGCCACCACGGTGAGACCGATAATCAAAGGCGCAATACCCAGGCGAAGCGCTAATTTCGAACTGCCACTCACCAGCCACTCCGCACCAAAGTAGAGCAAGGCAAGTCCAACAATCGCCTGAAGGAAATCGAGGATCATGAAATTAATGACGACCGACGCGCCTCAAAACTAGGCGTCATCACTCTCAGCAGAAACCTGAGAATCCCGTGGCCCAACGACCTTGAGCGAAACAGACTGCCCCTCACGTTCAGCGGCGGCGACAAGCAAACTACGAATCGCACCAACCGTGTGCCCATTCTTGCCTACAATCTTCCCCACATCACCCTCCGTCAACGTGACTAAGAACTTGTGTTGCCCGTCTTCGGAAAGCTCATGGGCAATAGCACCCTCCTCAGGCTGAGAAATGAGCTGCCCAATAATATACTCCAAGAACTCGCGAAGGGCCGTCGACGAATCCATAAATCTACCGAGTTAGGAAGACTTTAGCTTTCGCTACCAGCTTCAGTAGATGCTTCTTCAGCGACCGGACCCGCCTTGCGAGCTTTCTTGAGAAGGCTGCGAACGGTGTCCGAAGGCTGAGCGCCTTTGGAGATCCAGTCGTCTGCTTTCGCGAAATCAACTTTGTAGTTCGTATCACCCTTGGCATGCGGATCGTAGGTGCCGATCATTTCGATGAAACGACCATCACGACGTGCGCGGCTATCTGCCACTACGATACGGTAGAAAGGACGATTACGGTTTCCTTCTCTTCTGAGTCTGATTGCTACGGCCATGAAATTGTCTGAGGTACGAGTCACGAGGCTAAGCAAGAAATGCCATCGCCAAGGGAGCGCCCAAAGTTGTGCAGCCGATCCCGTTTGCCAAGCACTTTTTTAAATGGTTCGTCAGCACGAAAATCTGGCCGCATCCGATCATCGGATCTCAACCGGCATCCCCACAGTCGCTTTGGCAAACAACAGCGGTTGCGCAGCTGCAGGCACGCGGATGCAGCCCATGCTCGTCCGCGTCCCACGTGGGAAATCGCCTACATGAATCCCCACTCCCGCCCAAGTAATCCTCAGCCAATACGGCATCGGCGTTCCCACATAACGACTTCCCTTCGGTCGATCCACCAGCCAGCTGCGAGGCGCCAACACCTCGCCCGTCTCTTCACTAATATAGCTGCCGTATTTATTGGAGCTCTTGTCTTCTATCTTCTCCAAGATTCGGAAATGCCCTTTGGGTGATTCCTTTCCATCCTTGCCGCTTGAACAATCAGTCTGCAGCGCCAGCTGCCCCTGAGGATTCCGCAGCTGAAGCTGCTGATCGGAGAGCGAAATCAGGATCGTGCCACCTCCTGGCTCCAGCGTGTCGTAGATCTCTTGGTAGACCTCCCACTGCAGCGCACTCACAATCACAGGATCTGAGGGAGGCTCAAGCGAAGGCCGAACGGTTGAGCACCCCACCGCCATAAGCACAAAGGCCGCGAAACCAAGCCTGAACGAAAGAGTCATCATCTACCAAAACTCGGGAGCAAAGGTTTCCACGCAACTCCTAAATGCTATTAAACCAGCATTTAAATCATGAGCCTCACATTCTAGAAATCTTGGCAAGAGATAAGCCTATTAGCTAGACTATCCTCAAGAACTAACAAAGACTCGGCAACATGGACTCTTGGTGTCGCAACCTTCTCACTGCCCTATTACTCACGTTGCCTACACAGGCAGAGGTAGTAATCACTGAAATTATGTATCATGAAGTTCCCCAGATTTGATGGACACGATCGGACAGGTCTGACACAACCAGATGAAGACCATGTCAAAGAGAAGAAAGACCTATACAAAAGAGTTTCGAGAAGGAGCGGTAGACCCGGGAAGGTTGGCTCTATCTAGCAGTCGTCATCGACCTCTACAATCGGGCCGTCGTGGGCTGGAGCGTTGCAGCATCCATGCATACCTTTCTTGTGACAAGCGCTCTGGCCACGGGGCAGCCAGCCAATCTTTCACTCTGATCGCGGCTGTCAGTACACGAGTAAAGAGTTTCGCAAGCTGGTCGCTCTCTACGGACTAACTCAGAGCATGAGCGCCAAAGGGTACTGCTATGACAATGCGGCCAACGAAAGTTTCTTTGCTAGTTTGAAGCGGGAGACCTTTCCCACAGATTGTTGTTTCGACACCAAAGCCGAAGCTCGGCGGAGGATCTTCGATTACCTTGAGTCTTTCTACAATCACAAGCGCCGACACAGCTCGCTTGGAAACCAATCTCCAGAAACTTTTCTCAATCAGTACCTTCAGAACCTGAAATCCCAACTAAACGAAAAAAGAGATCTATCCGATTCGTGTCCACTATCCTGGGGGAAGACCTATCATATGGCGCTCAGTCGGGCCCTTACGTCAATAGTACCTCGTTTACAGACTTGGCGTCTTCGCATGAAACCTCCCCTATCGGCCTTCAACACTCGTTGGGAAGGGCGCTGGACCACGGAGTGATCCACGACATTGGCCTCCCTCAATCTACAGCAGCCTCTAGGCATAAAAAAAAAGGCCTGCACCCTTTCCGTGAGGAAAGAATGCAGGCATAAAAACTGGCGATGACCTACTCTCACACGACCTTTCGTCGCACTACCATCGGCGCGGGCCCGTTTCACTTCCGAGTTCGGGATGGGATCGGGTGGGTCCAGGCCGCTATGACCACCAGAGGTCTAATCTCTTTCCGTTGAAAGAGGAGATCAGGGGCTCTGGCGTGCATCTACGATGGTGAGTAACTCTCACGCTTTTGTTTTTCAAAGAACAGCTCCGTGAAGAGACGTCATTCTCTGGCAACTGCATATGTAGGTAATGATCAAATACACAAATGATCTTGGTCTTAGTCGTTTCAAAAAAACGACAAATGAATTCAAGCAAGTTTGAAGAAGTAAACAAGCCGAACGGATGATTAGTACTGCTAAGCTGAATACATTACTGCACTTACACCCACAGCCTATCAACGTGGTAGTCTTCCACGATCCTTCAGGGAAAACTTATCTCGGGAATGGCTTGACGCTTAGATGCTTTCAGCGCTTATCCGTGCCGCACTTAGCTGCCCAGCAATGCCCCTGACGGAACAACTGGAACACCAGTGGTGCGTCAAACTCGGTCCTCTCGTACTAGAGTTTGAACCCCTCAATTTTCCTACGCCCGCAGAGGATAGAGGACCGAACTGTCTCGCGACGTTCTGAACCCAGCTCGCGTGCCACTTTAATCGGCGAACAGCCGAACCCTTGGGACCTTCTCCAGCCCCAGGATGTGACGAGCCGACATCGAGGTGCCAAACCGCGCCGTCGATATGAACTCTTGGGCGCGATCAGCCTGTTATCCCTAGCGTACCTTTTATCCGTTGAGCGATAGCGATTCCACTTTCTACTACCGGATCACTTAGGCCTACTTTCGTATCTGCTCGACTTGTAGGTCTCACAGTTAGTCTGGCTTATGCCTATGCACTCGAAACACGATTGCCAACCGTGCTGAGCCAAACTTCGCGCTCCTCCGTTACTCTTTAGGAGGATACCGCCCCAGTAAAACTGACCGGCAGCCATGGTCCCGCATCCTGTTTCAAGGCCTGCGGTTAGATGTCCCAATACCAAAGGGTGGTGTCTCATTGGCGACTCCACCTGCCCCTAAAGACAAGCTTCAACGTCTCCCACTTACTCTGAGCATCAGAACCAGAACACCAGTGACTGCGTACAGTTAAGGTGCAAAGGGTCTTTCCGTCCTTCTGCGGGTAGCCGGCATCTTCACCGGCACTACAACTTCACTGAGCTCCTCGTTGAGACAGCGGCCAACTCGTTGCACGATTCGTGCAGGTCGGAACTTACCCGACAAGGAATTTCGCTACCTTAGGACCGTTATAGTTACGGCCGACATTCACCAGGACTTGGGTTCAAAGCTTCGCCTCAAGGGCTAACATCTTACCTTAATCTTTTGGCATTGGTCACGTGTCACATCCTATACGTCGACTTTCGTCTTAGCAGAATGCTGTGTTTTTGCTAAACAGTCGGTTGGCCCCTTTCACTGCGCCCAATCCGAAGATTGGGACCCCTTATCCCTAAGTTACGGGGCTAGATTGCCGAGTTCCTTAACGAGGTTTCACTCTTACGCCTTAGTATATTCTACTCACCCACCTGTGTCGGTTTACGGTACGGGGTCCTTAGCATGCACCAGAACTTTTCTTGGCACTCCCGTTGAGAAGGTAGGTTCCACCGAAGTTTCCCCTCTACCACTATCAGTCGGTATTATCTCTCTAGGAATGCGTCCTTCTGGGTTAAGTTTCGGACGTGCAGGAATATTAACCTGCTTTCCATCGCCTACGCCCTTCGGCCTCGGCTTAGGTCCCGACTAACCCTGGGATGATTAGCATTGCCCAGGAACCCTCGGGTTTACGGCGGACGGGGATTTCACCCGTCTTATCGTTACTCATGTCTGCATTCTCTCTTGTTAGGGCTCCACGGTCAGTCGCCTTCGCGCTTCAATGTCCTAACAATGCTCCTCTACCACGCTATGTCTCCTTAGATTCATAACATCCAGAGCTTCGGTATACCGCTTATCGCCAATTATTTTCGGCGCAAGATCTCTCGATGAGTCAGCTATTACGCATTGTTTAAATGGTGGCTGCCTCTAAGCCAACATCCTCACTGTCTATGAAATCTCACTTCCTTTCCACTGAGCGGTATTTAGGCACCTTAGCTGCTGATCTGGGTTCTTTCCCTTTCGACAATGAAGCTTATCCCCCACTGTCTCACTGCCATGCTCTACTCTACGGTATTCGGAGTTTGATTGAGTTTGGTAAGCGGGTATGCCCCCTAGCTCATTCAGTGCTCTACCCCCGTAAATCAACACATGACGCTGTACCTAAATACATTTCGAGGAGAACCAGCTATCACGGGGTTTGATTAGCCTTTCACTCCTACCCTCAACTCATCCGAGCCTTTTTCAACAGACACCGGTTCGGTCCTCCACTTGATTTTACTCAAGCTTCAACCTGGTCAAGGGTAGATCACCTCCGCTTCGGGTCTAACACCAGCGACTATGTTCGCCCTATTCGGACTCGCTTTCGCTACGCCTACGTTCCAGAAGAACTTAAGCTTGCCACTGATACTAACTCGCAGACTCATTAGGCAAAAGGCACGCGATCACAGGACGAGCCTGCTCTCACACCTTGTAAGCACACGGTTTCAGGATCTATTTCACTCCCCTCGCAGGGGTACTTTTCACCTTTCCTTCACAGTACTTGTTCACTATCGGTCGCTATCTAGTATTTAGCCTTATGCGGTGGTCCGCACAGATTCATACGGCGTTTCACGTGTGCCGTATTACTCAGGGACACTCTAGGCTCTCTTCAGTTTTCGGTTACGGGCCTGTCACCCTCTTGGGAACGCTTTTCCACGCGCTTCACCTAACTGTTAAGATACCATATTGAGGCCCTACAACCCCGGTAACCGAAGTTACCGGTTTGGGCTGTTCCGCTTTCGCTCGCCGCTACTTACGGAATCGATTTCTCTTTCTATTCCTCCGCTTACTGAGATGTTTCACTTCAGCGGGTATCGCGTTTACTTCCTTATTTTATTCAGGAAGCAACAATGCAACATTACTTGCATTAGGTTACCCCATTCGGAAATCTCCGGGTCAAAGCGTATTTGCCGCTCACCGAAGCTTATCGCAGCTTATCACGTCCTTCATCGCCTGATAGCACCAAGGCATCCACTGTGTGCTCTTTATAGCTTGTTTACTTCCTCTTACTTGAAATTGTTTGCACGCATTCGAATTAAAAGGAGTTCACCAAGCTTGCCTGGTTCATTCTTTACACCGTTCTTTCGAATATTTATTACTAAGACTTACAGACGCGCTTTGACGCACGTCTGCGCAGTTCAGTTGTGTATTTTAATTATACCTAAATATGCAGTTGCCAAAGAACATGATTACTTTGAGAGAGGCGCAGCAGTTGCTGCGCTTGGTCAGGTCTTAAAAAATTGTTTATCCCCAGATGGTGGGTCTGACAGGGCTCGAACCTGTGACCCCCGCCTTATCAAGGCGGTGCTCTAACCAGCTGAGCTACAGACCCAATGAAGATCTAGGATACAGGCACGAAGTTTGTAGACTTCGTCCTGGTGGAGGTAACCGGGTTCGAACCGATGACATCCTGCTTGCAAAGCAGGCGCTCTACCAACTGAGCTATACCCCCACTTTGTGGGTTGTTTTCGAGAAGTGAAAACTAAGAGGTGCACTGCGAGAACTCATTGATCTCGCTAGGAAGCGTCAACAATACAGTGAATAAAGGTGTATCCCTCACCACTAGCGAACCAGTGGGTCAATAGGACCGACTCCAGCGAACCAGAGTCGTCGACCTATCGCATGTCCGGGAGAGCCCGGTCTATTATGCGATTTCTCCATAGAAAGGAGGTGATCCAGCCGCAGGTTCCCCTACGGCTACCTTGTTACGACTTCATCCCAGTTACCAATCTCACCTTAGGGCACTGCCTCCGAAGTTAGCGCATGCACTTCGGGTGTGATCGGCTTCCATGATGTGACGGGCGGTGTGTACAAGACCCGGGAACGTATTCACGCCGTCGTAGCTGATACGGCATTACTAGCGATTCCGACTTCATGTGGGCGAGTTGCAGCCCACAATCCGAACTGAGCCCAGTTTTAAGGATTTCCTCCACCTTGCGGTCTCGG
>CANNZV010002925.1:0-79670 GCA_947561585.1 Caprella mutica
TCCTCTACTTAGAAGAAATATTCTATAAAAAATTTAAACGAAAATATAATTTTTTCAATGTGTGAGAGTGTTTTTTGAAAAAGGTGCATAGTACAAGGCCTTGATCTCTCCAGAGAGAGAGAGTGCATTTGAAGATTGCTGTTCTTTGGTGCAATTATTAATGGTTTCCTCCACTCTATTTTTCTTTATTTCGCTATTCATTAGAACAGATGCTACTGGTTATGTGACAGCAAACCATTTAAATGTTGGTTCTATATTTTTATTATAATATTTAATTTAAGATTTTTTCCGTTCTTCTTCCACTCTCTGAATTTTAAGCAAAGAAAAATAATCAAATTATCCAATTGGGAAACTAGACCCGACAAATCCAGAACAATAATAAACCTGATTCCAAGACAATGGATCTATATTAAGAACCTAAGTACCTTATTAATTATTTAAGTATTTCTTACTAATAATATTTATATATCATAACATATTTCCGATCAAGAGAACTGTTTATTTCAAAGCATTGAATATTTGAATAGGTTTATACGAGAATTATATATCTACTAAATATTCGTATTTTTCTTCTAAAGAATCTAAGAAAGAGTAAAAGTTGTATTTAAATATACCTTTTACCATTAATTATGAACAGAATGCTTTGTCGATTTTTCACGTGTTCAATATGATATGTTATATAACCTTATTTCTTTCAATTTTAAAAATTCCTGATTTTCTTAATTTAGTGTTTATTTGCATATTATTAAAGTCCGAGATTTCAGACCAAATCGGTTTATCCGTCTTTTGTTAGTTAAAGGAATTAGTAGTTGAGTTCTTACATAACTATAATTGGGTGATTATATTTTATCATTTTGCATCAAGATTTGAAATTTCAGTACTAATAATTGAGATTGGGAATTCTATATACTTAGTAGAAATCTTGAAAAGAATTTTTCCTTATTATTAACCAAAATGATAAATTAAACTGACTAGCTAGGAAAATATGGAAGACTAAGATTGATTTCAAATGTTCTGATATTATCATTTATTTTTCGTTGAATTATTAATCCGAAATTTTTATGACAATAATACTATAATTGAATTGTGCTGTCAGAGAAATAGAAGATAATACCTTCAAATGTAGTGTATAAATTTTAGATATACACGATTAGGAAAAGTTAATATATAAAGTTATACATCAATCTAAAAATGTTATCATATTTAATTATCCACCTTTCGTATTAGTACAGGGTGTCCCAAAAAAACCGTACCCAATTTTCAAAGGCTGTAATTCAAAAACTAATGAACTTACAAAAATTTGCAAAATTATATTTTGTTTCTCAACAATTTTTCTATCTCTGTATAAAATTTTAGATGATTAGATTCAACTATCTTCTTTTAGCTGTATTTTAAGTAACCAATACCAAAAACCTGCTTGCGCACTTTGAGTATAACACTTATTTCACAGTTTGAATTGTTCAAGAAGCACTTGCAGAAAATTAGCAAATCACTACAATAAAAAGTGGATCAGACGTTACTAAATCTTCATTCAATAGAATTTTAACCTTAAATTTGAATTAACATCCTTACAAGATGCACCACCGGAACAAACACCTTGAAACCGATCTTCCTTGGAGGCTGAATTTTGCTCATTGTTTTTAGCAAAGAAATGTCCGGTTTGTGGACGATAATGTGGTTGGTGATGAGACCGCTTTTCATTTGAATGGCAAAATAAATATTCATAACATTTGCACCAACCTTCTACTTTATACTTTGACGTAAGAATTTCGTGAGAGAAAGTCTGTGTGTGGATTGGACTAGGTAGCAATGGTGGACTTGGACCTATCGTCCGTCCTTATTTTTACAAAAATAAATTAAATGGAGATAGATACCTTGATCTAATAAATGATAGAATGGTTCCAAGACTTCGAGAAATACATGGAAACAGAATCAACCGAACCTGGTTGTTTCAGGACGGGTTCAGAGATGTTTCTGTGAGGGTAGAACTGAATGAGCTATTCGGCAATAGGCATTATGAACCTTCGCCCTGAACCTTCGTATCGAATAGAAGGAACAGTTTGATTGTTTTATTTTTGGTTGCATAATAATAAAAGCCTTTTATTGTTATAATAACGGTTTTTTGATAAATAATTTTAATAAACTGTCAAAAGTTATTAAAAACATGGTTTTAATATCCTAAAATTCGTAGTTAAACCTAAAGTGAGACAACTAATTTTTGGTATCGGTCACAAAAAGACCGTGTAAAGAAAACGGTTGAATATATTCATCTATCTAAATTTGGTACAGATATGGAATAAATGTTGATAAACAAAATGTGATTTTCAATTTTCTTGTAATTTTAATAGTTTTTGAATTACAGCCATTGAAATTTGGGTATCGTTTTTTTTGGGGACTCTCTGTACATTAATATAAATCATTTAAAATAATTTGTATTTTCAAATTTTACTAATATCTGGTTATAATTTTTCTTCAGATTTTCCTTCCCAGCGAAAAAAAGTAAATGGGTCGTTGTTATACAATATTTTTTGTGACGTAAGGACCTAATATTTATGGAGAATAACGTCCTTGGAAATTGGCCAGATAAATATATTACCAGTTGTATTGAAAATAAAATAAATCCAATGTTTTTTTATATTTTATCATGATACGAATCTGCAAACAATTCAAAAAAATAACATTATTGAAGTAATTATATTTACAATAGTACCCATTCCTATTTCTTTTATAGTTGACATTTACGGTTTGAGATAGTTACTACATTACCTTTTAGCATAAAAGTTCATGAAGGTATGTCAATTTCTTACCCTGTGTACCATTCATCAAAGCAGATTTCCTATTTAACAAAGTCTTAATCAGTGAACACTAACACCCCTCGCACGTACTCATGAGGTTGGTTACTGTACAAACTTGACAACGTCTCAGAGAGACTATTATCGTACATCAGACAATCTTATGGGACATTCCATTCCGGCATGAAAAGAGAAGCGTAAGACTTACCGATACTTGGAGGACTGGAGTCAGAAACACACAACAAAGCGTGGGAGAAATAGTAGTGTACTCTCGTGTATAACGAGACAATTCTATTATTCATTGAAAAGGTTGCAGTGAGGGCAAATGGAGATATTCTCATCAAAAATATTTCAAGGAAAAAAATATTATTATTTAACTTCATACATTCTATCAATAAATATTTCAAGAACCCAATTGAACAAATTTCGGCAAATTTGTATCTAAAAACTATCTTCAATAATTCTAAGAAATTGTCGTGTTACTCGCAGAAGAATGTATGTAAAAAAAACTCAAATGAAATCATGATTGCAAACTAAGTATTATGATTTATACACTTATACATATATAGGGCTAATATAATTTGAAATGATTTTCCAGATATTTTCACAATATATCCCGATTTTTCTACAATAGCACAAAATCATAATATATTAAGGAGATCGTCTGATGCTTTTGCTAGCAACCAATAATACTCGTCCAGTTGAGCTTACATTTTGAAATAAGGTATAAAATTCTCCAAATCTTTAACGTTGTTCGTGTAAATTTTTCATTTTGGAGCTCTCCTCCCCAGTGTAGGCTGAAAAATCTGTATTTTCTGGCCACCACGAAAAACATTTAGACACAATTTGGGTTGGTCCTACTGTGTAATTTATAAAAGCTAATCAGGTCAGAGCGAAATTCACAAAATCGTCTAGATACCCCTTTTGCTGTATTACAATTTAAATATTACATTTTTTCTTTTCTCTTTCAATATTCTTCATTTTCATTTTTTCTCTTCTTTTTATAATAAAAAAAGTGGGAGATTGAAATTCAAAAAAGGGCCTCTAAACGATCTTTGGAATTTCGTCTTGAACAAATCGGCTCTATATATTTTTCTGTAGGACCAAACCTCACTGAGTCTATATATTTGGCGCTAGTACGATTTGAGTGAAAATATTACTAAGATATTGGAGTAAACAAAAAAAAAAAAAGGTTACCCATGGCTACGACCAGCCATCCTTCGAAAATTGGAAGCTATTGAGCAACAACACACAAACAAAGTTTCACCCCCCCCCCCCCTCTCCATTATTTGCACTCCTACCCACGTTTAGTTGCCACAGAGAACTGAAATTCTCTGAACGTTTTCTTCAAACAGTTCTGTGAAGAGCTAAACTAAATTAAATAGTAAAAATTGCCAAACGCCACCGAACGATACCCATAAGGTGACCGTCTCCCTAAAGTAAAAGTTCATTAATTAACATACAAATTTGAAATTGTCAGGGTTAATTCAACATTTTTTCCATCTATGTCCATTTCAACCCCAGTTAGAGGGATGCTTTCAAAAGATACCAATGCAATTTGTGAGATAGATACATAATATTGGTTTCATTTTGATCAGAATAACTAAGTTACAGAGCATTTTTTTCAAATTCGTATAGGAAAAATTGTAGGGTTTTTCTATTTTTTTTTTAAAACATTGTTTTTTTTTCTACATATCTCATTATACTTCCTCACAGATCGATATATTCGAAGAAAAAATGTTTTTAACTTTGTGAGCAATTCATTTATGAAAAAAATGACATGAACTACATGTTTCAAGCTCATAAAGAAGAGTTGATGACTTTCCTTCCAGCAAGACGAGGCAACGTTCCATACAGCAAACATTACTCAAAGATGGTGTGAGGAACATTGTCCCCGTTTTTTGACTAAGAACGAATGGCATCCAAGTTCCCCTGATTTGAATGTTTTGGAATAATGTGTGTGGTCTGTTTTGGAGAAAAAATTATGCCTATGGTACATCAGCAACCAGTTTGAAAGTTTTAAATGATTGGTCAAAGCTTGGGCTGATATTGACCAAGATATCTTCTGTGCAGCGGTTAATGACTTCTCTCACAGACTTGGGGCTCTGATAAAGTCCAAAGTAGAACATTTCAAATAATTTTTTTTTAATATTTGATACAGTCTTGGTTACAGATTAAATTCTGTATTTGTTTAATTATGTTTTTTGTTTTGTTTAATTAAATAATTATTTCCTCAACAGTATTTTCTGAACACACTGTATTTAGTCACAGCTATTCAGTGAAATGCTGTAAATAGCAAAATCTTACACTTCACCCTGTACTATCAGTGTTATGTATTTAGTCACAGCTTATCAGTGAATTGCTACAAATTGCAAAGTCTTACACTTCACTCTTTACTATCAGTGTTATGTAATTGGTCACAGCTAATCAGTGAAATGTTGTAATTGGTCACAGCTAATCAGTGAAATGTTGTAAATGGTAAAGTCTTACACTTCCAATCAGAGAACAAAGACTCCATTGTGTGGCAGAGGTTAAAATTTCCAATCGAAGTTCGCAATAAGAGTTGAAATCAGAGCCTAACAAAGGAAACTATTTTTTTAAACAAGTGAGGTATGATAATAGGAGTATTTCAGTTAATTTGATAACAGAGTTTTATATTGGCTTCAATAGTTTCATAATTAAATTCATTCCATCACATATGATGTAATCTATTCAGAATGTCAAATTAAATATTGTAATTGTCAATTCATTTCAATAATATCCAAGTAGGAACGAATGATACATTGGGATTATTATAGACTGACTTATGTATCATGTTACACTAATTGGTTATATATTTTAATAATTTTATAAATGTAAATAATTATAAATATTCATTGAAATGATAATTTCAATGTGATTAAGCTTAACAAAAAATCGATATTCATCTGCTAAAACAGATAAAATGAAATGAAACAGTATGTACCAACTGAATCAAGTAAACCAGACACTTTTAAAGATTTTCTCAACTTTTTATCGGCTGTAACGTCTCTTGGATGTTTGTTCAAGTCAAATAAAGATAACGAACAAAGCCATAAAAAATACTTTAGCAGAGCAGACTAAATAATTATTGAACTGAAGCTAGCTCAGTTTGGGATTCTTTTAGTCATAGGAAATATTTGTATCCAAATATTTTCCGATAATTAATGTAGGTATGAAAAAAAATGTTTGTAAACTATTCTATTTAGCCACTTTCAAGAAAAATTTACTTTTTATTAAACACTCATTTGTGCGAATTGCAAACTACTAAGATATCACTATTTTGAACTATTTTCATTATACATGTATTTAACTGAAGGGGACTGTCCCCGAAAAAGTCTCAAAATTTTATCTTTTTTTTTTATTGTGTAAATAGTTGCTCTATAACCTTCTTATAGTGTGTGCAAAAAATCAGACGTATCGTATAACTCTAACCACCCTGGGGAGAGGAAGAAAGGGATAAGTGGGCCGGGGGGTAGGGAGTCAATATGTACTCTAAAAACCATCTCAGCCAATTATAATTCGTAATAATAAAATATATCGCTATATCTGGTATCTCACATAACAGTGTAGCACGCGCACACCAATGAATGCAAAGAAAGATGTCTCAGTAGTCCATAAACCTTCGAAGTGGATGGACGCTGCGAGTCAGATCATCAAACTTTGAAAGGAAATTCCTACTAATTCTGACTTCTACAAATCTTGCAATTCAAACCTCATTTTCTGGTTTTTGGTTGAAGCTAGAGCATTGCGGTTTTTTGTATTCGATACTCTATAATGATATCTACAATATGGTGGTCTTCGATTTTCGAATTTGTTGTAGAAAATTTTTTCCCTACAAAATTGGTTTTTCAAAATTTTGGTTTACTTTTTATGAAAAAGTCGAAATTTAGAAAACCCATCTTGAAATCAAAAATCGAAGAAGATCATGTTGTAGATATCAGTATGGAGAATCGAATGCAAGAAACCGCAATGCTCTAGCTTCAACCAAAAAAAAAAGACTAGGTTTTTGAAAATGGTTCGAAATTTGTTCGAAATTCGAATAACTCGTTTTCTATGGTTCCAATCGAAAATATATCAGGAACAATAACGATAGATAATTCAATTTTATATATATAAACAAAGTTTCAGAGCCATAACTTCAATAATAAATTTTTTTCAAAATTTCAGGGACGGTCCCCTGTAGTCAGTTTTTTTTAAACTCACGTACCTTTAACGAAAGGCTCGTTGTGAAATGATTAATTCGGTTCAAGTGTTGAAAGGGACTGTATTTATGACAAATTCTCGATTTACACACACATGTGAAATACTCATTAAAAAATGCTCCTTATACAAATCATACAAAATTGGACTACATTATCTACTATTTCTTTCTTCTTTACTGGATTTGTGTAGGTGAGAGGATGTAAATATTAATTTGATCTAAGCTAGAAAGTAGAATGTCATCTTAAATTCTTTGGTTTAGTTAGCTTTAAGATTTTTATTAGCTGTTGTGTAAATTGTGCAGTGTTGATAGATTTATTTAATTATTTTTGTGCATAATTCAATGCTGGTTTTTATCTTGTGAAACTATTGCAATTCGATAATTAAATCTATAAATATCCTTAACTGAATACAAAAAATATTACTTCGTTAATTTGGAATTACCTAGCTTGATAGGAAAAACGAATTTGATATTACTAGTATATGCAGTAGTTGAAATCACATTTGTCCTTTTTAATTTACCATATTTTTAATTTAATATTCAATTTAGTTTGAGGATTGTTAACTATTTTTGATTTATATACTAAATTCTGAAAATTGTATGTTACATTGACGATAATTTAATGCAAACAACTAGCATAAACTTGCCACTGATTTCACCAAATTTTGCCACCTGATCTAATATATTCTCTCATTCATATGCAAATACATGAAAATGGCCATACTATCGAGAGTTTCTTTGTGGAGTTGAAATAGTTCACATTTTTAGTGAACAATGCAGTTGTCGGTTGTTGTTAAATTGGAACTTTATAGTTAGAATAACTGTTTAGTTATGATATAAAAATAAATTAAAATAAAATATAAGATGTAGAAAAAAAAATTAAGGTGTTAAATAAGATTATTATTTTAAAGTCCGAAAAATATATTACTATACATATAAAAAAAATATTATGAATATAAATCAATATATTATTGTAGGTAGACAATATAAATCAATATATGTTGTCAAAAATAGATTGTTATAGACTATTTTAATTTCACACAATTAATATCATACGATCGGTCAATGGTTTTGGAGAACTCTTTTTACTAAACAAAAAGCATAAAATTTAATAATGAAAATGTGCTACCAAAAATTATCTCAATTATCAATTTCACCCGCAAATTCGAAGTATATGTATATATTATCATTCGTTTTCTGAATGTTAAATAACTAATTTTTTTACTGAAAAGAGAATTAATTTTTGCTTTTATTAGAATTTTTTCTTTTCATTTTTTATATTGCTTAAATATCTCCATACTAGTACTGAATCAGAGAAAGAGAAATGATAATTAATAGGTAAATTATTAACAAAACTAAAATATGTAATTTCTCTTATCTTTTCAAAAATTCATAACATCAAGGGATACTATAGAATTATTTGTTAAATCAATACAAAATGTGTCAACTACAGACTCGAAGAAAATTAGTTCTAAGAGACGAGTTGGAAATATTTGACTTAAAGTGATGATATATAATAAGGTATGTTTTCGGTAGAATGTCATCTTAAGGTAACCGAGTATGTGGTTTTATATATTTTTTAGTTGAAATACAACTGAAATATCATTGTAACTAGCGCTTTATAATTGATTTTAAACACAATCAAAAATATTTACGGACGATCTCATTTTAAAGTTTTATTGCTGCGGTTATTTTAGGAGAAATTTAACTGGAATTACCTTGGAAATATTTTCATGTTTAATTATTTTTCTCATTTCTAACATCAAATATGTTCAAGCAGAGGAATCTTAAACGTAAAAGAATAAGTCTTCCAAAATATTTATGAATAGATCTGACTAATAATCTGAATTTTTTTTTTTTTTATAAGCAATATAATATATTTCATTGAATCGAAATTCTATTTTTTCTATTCTGGAAACATTAAGGCTACTTCTCATGAGTAATAGTATATTCTAAAGACGATAATTTTATCGTTGAAGAGTTCGTCTATTTCCTTCTATTTATGTTAGGGAATTAATTAGTTATGGATATTCTTTTTTAATTGTCTATTGAAATTATATGTTGGGATCTATTAATTGGCACTCAGAAGACTCCTGATAGGTACGAATTATGAGAATATTTCAAATATCCTGAGTAAATATTGAAATTCGGATGTCTGTTCATTCAGAAAATTAAGAATTGCAACTTTGTATTTTATCATTGTTTTGCAGATTTAAAATTTTTTTCTCTATTATTCAAGTTGAATATCAAATGAAATTTCAAATTTATTTGCTCATTCTTGTAATTCCTACTATAAAAGAAAAACTAATTGAGTTCATATAAATCGTATATGTTAGGCAGTTACCACCAAGAGAGTATTGAATTCATTCCTTTATTGTAATAAACAGATCTTCTAATTTCGAATGTAAGAGGAATCCTTTTCAACAAACTACAAAGAATTCTACTAACTCCAACTTCTAAATATTTTACTGCAATCCGGTAAAAAGAACTGTTCAATCTCAACTTCTGACTTGAGCTTTTTTTTTCTGAAGAACTCTTATAAAGTGCACTGATGAATGCTAGCATTGAAACTATCTGAGACTTCAAATGATTTTTTAAGTGAATTTATCGAGGAACAAACAATACAAAACGAGAGATTTATCAGAAGAATTCTTGATAAGATTTGTTTTTAATAAAAATATTTCAGCAAATGATCTGTTCATGATCTTGTCAACAAAATGAATGAAGAAAAGAACTAGAGATTATTAAGGAAAGAAAGTTTGTACATTTTTGAATTATTCTTTTTATGATTCTCATTAAGATTTACTAAATTTCATAACAACAAATTCATTCATTACCCTTATACAACCATTTCAATTACTTTTTCAGATTGTACATTGGAGCTTCAACGGCAATAAATAATTAATATTGTAGTGACTCGCCCAGATTATGGTTCTGTAAATGTTCTGATATGTATTTCGAGTGGCAATGATTGAATATTTCATGATTTTATGTTTGAATTGCAGCTTTGATGATTTTTTAAGTCTATCTCATTAAATTTAACATGATATTACAGTGGCTTGATAGTATTGATCTATGAAATAATTATTTCATCATACTGATAGGAGAATCAAAATTTAGTTAACTAAAAATCGTGATTTAATAATGATGGATCTTCTGTTACATTCATCAGTTTACTGATATTTGTTGATACATTTTTGAAAATCAAAAACAGAACATTATTTACTTCTCATATGTTGAGGCTGATTACAAAATAATTTAATATTTCAACTACTTCCACCTTTTGATCTTTCAAATACTGAGTTCTAATGATACACTTAGTACTGAGCTGAGATACTGGCTGGAGTGTAATTAGATCCTTTGTCATCAGGACAATGTTCTTAGAAGAGGAAAGTCCTTCTGTTACAGAGAAAATTTATTTTTCTATGAAAGAGCACACGAATTGTATCTTACGGTAAGAGTCGTTAGCATATTATGAGACGAACCCAAATGGTTTGGAAGAGTCTTTTACACACTAGAGTTGCTTGTGAAATTTAGTGTATATGTTATATGAAATAGAATAATTTTAACGATAGAGAGAGCACATATAAGGTGTGGGGAAAAAATACCATAGCTCTTGCAGTAAACTCGTGTGAGAAGTATAGGAATAGAGATTTTTATTATTTTTTAAATTATACTGTATATCTTTGACATCGAAGGAATAAAATTCAGCTACATGGTACACAATGATTTCGAAATGTTTTAATAAAGCAAATAATAAATTAATAGCTATAAATGAAATATAATACAACTATTCCAATATTCGGTATATATCCTTTCCCGTGCACGGACATTTCGTCTACGGACAATTCGTCAACGGACTTTTCGTCCATGGACATATCGTCCAACAGATATTTTTTCCACGGATATTTCGTCTACGGACATTTTGTCCACGGACAATTCGTCCTCAAGTTGCTTCATTTTGTATTAAATTTATTGTGTGTACATATTTTTTATATTATATTATTTATAAATATTCTGCAACATAAAAGTAGAAAACACCCTTTTTTGATGGTAATTAGAAATGTATGATTTATGCCTAATTTCTTATTGCAATCTTTTTCTCCTGTTGGCCGGCATCAGTAAAATGATAAAACTATAGAAAAATGGAAAACGGAGTCATTTTTAGTGGTGTTTATTTCACGGTAACTACAATAATCATCAATAGTAGTATTCAGATTAGGTACTTAGATGCAAAGTTGGTTCAGAAATTAGTATTTTAAAGCAGAATATTTTTAGCAGTAATTATCTAAAGTACATACATAATAATACGCTTGTTTATAATATACTTCTAAAGAAAAAGATATAAAAGAATTAACTAGATATTGGAACTCTTTAATGTTACGTTTAATTAATTAAACATAGAAACGTCCGTGTTATTGGACTGTTTTATATTTTCAGATTTATACATATATAATAATAATTATCATTATTTACCTCTATTTTAATTATTTTAATTCCTACGTATCCATACATTAATTCTTGTTTGGACCCTGTTATTTCACTTCTTAATTTTAGATACTCATAATTCATTAATTAATGCAAAATAATAAATGAGGTAAATAACTTAAAGATACAGTCAACCCATTTAGCAAATCTTATTTTATAACTGTAATCGATGGATAAACATTCTTTATGTGTTCATATACCGCTTAAGTCACTACCATATTATCATATATTTACACCTAGCTAATTATGAAATAGTGAAAAAAAATATAAAATATATTCCATCATCACTTTAAAATACAAAATAAAGCAATTCGTGAACGAATTGTCCGTGGACGAAATGTCTGTGGTGTGATGAATGATTTACATTAGTCCTCACCTATAGATCATTTGGTTCTAAGTAATCAAACTCAGTCAGTTCGAGATTGCATTAAGAATAACATCAGAGATATTAACTCTCCGCTTACCTGGTTAGTGTTTCTCTGTTCATTGTAGGGTGCTTGAAGTACAGTTGTGTATACTTATGTACTTGTGTTGTTATTTACCTTACTTATTGTTATTTAAGTAAAGTGATCAATGAGAAAGTAAAGATATATAATTAATAGTACAGTTACCTGAGATTTGGGTATGACCATAAGAATATAAAAGTGCAGTAGTAACTTAAAATAGACAAGGCGTATATCACGTAAGATTGGTTAGTATAAAAGTACAATAGTAATACTCACCAGCTAAGATAGATAGTCAGAAAATGCTATCACAGTGGACGAAATGTTCGTGGACGAAATGTCCGTTGGACGAAATGTCCGTTGGACGAAATGTCCGTGGACGAATTGTCCGTGGACAAAATGTCCGGGGACGAAATGTCCGTGGACGATATGTCCTAGACCCATCCTTTCCGTCGAGTTTCACAATTTTGTAGCACTTTATAAATTCAAACTCGATCCAGCAATCCACAACAAATTGAATATTAGAGATATACTTTATTCTATGCTTTTTGAGTTTTACATAACCTTGACTCTGATCTTTGATCCGATCACCACCAAAAATTTAACAAATTGTTCCTTGGCATTGACCAATCGTCCAACCAAATTTCAGGTAATTAGGTTGACAATTATTTTAGTTATAAACGACCTTGACTTTTAACTGGATCGTTCACAAAAATAATTCCAGATGGCTCCTGGACATTGGCTATTCCTCCCATCAAATTCCATTTTATTTGCTATAAGAAATATTCAGTTATTCGAATAATAAGATGACAAATAAATGCCGTCTAAATTATATTAATCCGCAATCTACAAAGGTAATTATTATGTTGCTGCAATATTCAATATAATAGTTAAAGAGTTTAGTTTATGTATAGTCAAATAGCAAGAAATTGACTCAATATTTGCTAAATTGAAACTATTTTTATAATCAGCAACGATTGTTAGTACACATTTGATCGCACTAGCAGACAGGTAACCAAGAAATATAATTGAGTAAAGAATAATAACTGAAAGATAAACAATAATTCTGTTTGAACTGTTATCTCCAATTGAAAGCCCAATCATAATACTCTGTGTCGCAGCCGATTCCGTTTTCATCAGGCTCTATATGGTATTGACCCTAAAGATGCTGACTGAGGAGTTTAAGCTCGACAAACCAAATTCATTCAATAAAATAACACTATTTTCATTAATCTTGGGTAAATATATTTTGCCCAGTACATATTGATATGATAAAATCTATTAACTGACAAAAACTCATATAATTCCAGCAGCTGGTTTCCAAAATATAAATTTGTAAAGAATACTCTCGAATTTTGCCGGTTCAATTAGGGTTAACTTGGTTGATGACCATTGTTATTATGATAACACAGTTATCACTAATGTTATATGTCCATTTAAACTAATAATTGATCGTTGAGTCATCCGTTCATCTTAAACACTTTTGAAAGAAGAAAATATAGCGACAGTCTTACGTATTCAAGTATCGTCTGCAATTGGATTGATCCCTCTGCCAAAAAGTCAGAAAAATTCTGTGCCTCTAATGCAATTTGTGGGTGAAAAATACCTAGTTCTGAACTCCAAAAATGAACAAGTTATCTAAGGAAAGGGAATATTGTATATATTTTATCGTTTATTTCTATTTTAGATTCTTTTTCTATTATTGGAAATGGAAGATATTAGTTTTAATAAGCTAGAATCCATAGATATACGGAGAGACAAAATATTGAATTTTAAATATAGTTATTTCATAAAACTGACCATATTTTTGATATCGTCTATAACAAGTCACATGAAAGCAAATTGTATGTTCAATACTGTTATCCTTTTGATGAAAGTTATAGATTACATAGATAATATATATATATATCAATTCAAATTGATCAGACATCATCAAAATAAATTGAAGAAAATATATGAATACTATTAAATCTTAACTAACTACAATGAGTCACAGTCACAGCATCAAATATTTGAATTTGAAAAACTCTGACGAAATGTGAGAGTTACCCAAATATGTGAAAACGATGTAGATAGGACTGAGCTTTTAAGTGGGGTTTCAGTGAAACTATAATCGTATATTACCACATCAATATTGCAAAATCTTCCTATTAACGCAAATAATTAATACAATGATTATATTTTATCAAAGACATTAGATTTATACTTACATCAAAAATTGAAATGAATAATGCAACTAATGAATAAGTATCAGAAAGTTTCAAGGTAGAGCTTGGTTAATCATAGTGTTGATAACACAATATAACGACACTATATGATAAGAACTCTACTTCTTCTACCCACTCATAATATCAATAATGTATATGGTGTGACGTGTAAACATAAACATTCGCAAAGAAGTTACCTAGACTCTATTATAAAATATTCTTATCGCATGATTTAAGATACGAAATTAACATAATCTATACTGAATTCCTGCTAGAACTGATTGAAAAACTGAATAATATTTTAAAATGTCATTCGAACTAAAGAGGAGTAACTACTATACCAAAATATAATTAAATTAATTTAAAGATATGACTAACACAAAGGTTCGAATCATTGTATTATATATTTCGGAAAACTGATCTGAAATATGATAAACGTAGAAAAAGGAGGTAAAATGAAACGATTCTTACCTTTACAACGGGTCTTATCAGAACTACATGGTAAAGCACTGTAATAATCACTTTGCAAATGAATACATAATGTACTAATTTTATATAGTTAGATATATTAAACTGCAAGAATTATTAAATACATTAATACAGAAGTTCTAGGTTAAATATAAGTATTTTATGTCAAAAACAGAAAGAAAGAGCTCAAATAAGGTCAAATTTTGAATAAAAGATTAAAAGGTCTAATTTTAATATTCAGTTTAAACTAAGAAATAAACATTATTTTGAACTAATTAATCATTAGAAAAAAATGAAGAGCAAATTGACCTGATTATATAGTCACTTTCATAGTAGCTGTTTGAAGGCAAAGAAGCAAAATGAAGAAGGGTGAATACAGTTTTTATTCTCTTCCTTCAGTCTAAAAAGAAACTATCAAATTGAACCACTTCACCAATTCTCTTCAGATGATACTCTACTGAAGTAATATTTTAATGTGGAATAATTCTTATCATATGCTTTCAAGTACACAGAACTGAAGATCCTTCCTACTCGTCTGTTTGACTCAATTCTCTCAGAGATTGAAATTGACATGTCTTAAACTGATCCATGGATCCATGAAAAGATTGGACAATAATCCTTGATGCCAATATTTTACCCGAATTCCTGTAGGGTAATGGTGATAATGATACAATATTTCGGCAGGAAAGGAAATATTTTTTTATGTAATAACCTTATTGAAATGGTGTTCATTGCAGCATGAACTTGTACATTTTCATTCACAATTTAAACAAATTGTTATTTCATTTAACAAATTGAACTGGAAATGTAGACGGTGATAATTTTAATGCATTGAAATAAAGTCATAAAAGTAGTTTTGTTAGTAATTTGAAATTACTATTAACAAATTTTATACAATTAGAGAAAGTTAAATCATTTCATTTTTTGAGGTGATGATCAGTAAGAATTTTTTATTAAATGTACTGATTTCTTTAACATGTAATTAGTTTGAATTAATAAAATTCTCGTCCTTTTTCAAGAATGTTTGTTTTCAGTTTGCTTGTTAGTTAATTGCAATGCGGCCAATTATTCCTGATACCAATTTTTACATTATCATTATCTTTGTTTAATGGAATTGATTTGTTTCTGTAATATTTATATTTGATGTATCAGTTATTCTCATCTATGAATCCATTGTTTGTAGTACCAAAAACACAAAAGAAAAGAAAACTGTAATTTTGTTTTGGAGTGAGAACATTAACCGCTACTCTAGTTGAAAAGTATAGAACTGTCAATATATATTTATTACTTGTGTAAAATTTAACATTACTTCAATCAGTTAGTTAGTTAATTTTGATTTGTGGTTTGTTTTTATTTTCACATTTTAGACTATTGAATATTAGTAGACTCCAATGGACGTATTCTCTCGGATAAATTAATTTAATTAAAATATATTAAAAGGAACACAATTTTTTTTCCAGAATATTATTATTACCCAAAATACCGTAACCAGTTGAGTCAGCACTGAGGATAGAATTTTACTGTGACAACCAAAATACAGAAACTTGAATGATAAGTATTTCAATTTATAGTTCTCAATCTACATGTATCTAGAACACTTAATCTTAACCAAAGAGAAAGCAAACCAGTTGATTGAAGCAATTCTCAGTTTAACTTTAGTTTTGTTATACTATTATTACCTCTAGCATATCATATACTAAAGTACACTATATCATCATGCAATGTTTCTATTTTCCTCTACAGTTAAACTAATAATTTAATCAAATGAGAATTTACAAACATTCTTTCTTCGATTAATGAAAATGCTAAATATTTGGTTTAAATTAAGTTATCAATACCTAGGAGAATTCAAAAGCAACACTCGTTTCAGTTCAACATTTCTTGAGATAGTATATAAGTTTGCTCTGTTAAAGTATTTTTTATGGCTTTGTTCGTTATCTTTATTTGACTTGAACAAACATCCAAGAAACGTTCGAGCAGATAAAAGTTAAATGAAATAGTTTAAAGGGTCTGGTTTACTTTTGTTTATCCGTATGTGAGGTTTGATTTTATTGAATCAATGTTTGCAGATAAATACCGGCTTCTTTTTAAGTTTCCCCACGATTGAATTCTCTAGCAAATAATATAGAAACAAACATGTATATCGTAATAGATAGCAGATATTTTAATATTTCGATAACGTTGAATTAAGGGGATGGTTCACGCTTTTTTGACATTTTTCCCAAAATTTGTTTCTTCTTTAGTTCCCCTCAAAATAGTTCATAGAAAACTTGTGGAAATTTCCATAGCGATCGGATGACTATAAGTGCGACAATTATGATGTAATGTATAGGAAGGGCAGTTTTTTTGAGGTTGTTTGTTTTGATGTTTGTTTGTTCTTCTGTACCTTTCTGAACCTATAAGCCTACCATATTTGGTTGATGGCTTTGTCGCTGCCAGAATGGAACTTTGGTCTCCCCAAATCTACCTGACGAGTCCCCTGGCCGGGACGAAAAGCTTAATTTTTTGTGTTAAGAAAAATTGTAATTTTTCTTTCTTTTTTCTTTTTTCACTCAAATTTTCTCGTTCAAAATAGCGCCCAGAGTTGGGGGTTGGTCCTACAGAAAAATGTATGAGTGATAATATGTTCAGAGCGAAATTCCTAAGGTCGTCTAGAAGCCCTTTTTTTTTAATTTCGATGTCTATATTTTTTTTTATTTCGAAAAGAAGAAATTTAAAAGTGAATTTTTTTTTAAAATCAATTTAAAAAAATTTGAGATCGAAAATAAATTAAGGGCTTCCAGATGACCTTAGGAATTTCGTTTTGAACAGATTATCTTTTATAAATTTCTCTGTAGGATCAACCCCCAACCCTGGGCGCTTTTTTTGGTGGGGGGTCCAAAAAAAGGTTTTTCGCGCACCACGGGGGAGGCGGGCCCTAACATGAAAAATTTAAATGAGCAACTTCAAAGATTTGGAGCATTCTACACCTAATGTCAAAATCTCAGCTCAATCGGACAAGTATTATTGGTAGCTAGCAAAAAGCGTTAACCATATCGCCTTGAATTAACTCTGTTTTACTTATAGTGAAACATAGATAATTGGATGGATTGAATTATGAGATATTGAATGTTAACTTGATTATTTGTAAAATATGTTTAGAAGGGTATTAACAATAATTGTAACATATATAACAATAAAAAAAAATGCTTATCAGAGACAAATATATATGATGAATGAGGAACTTATTACTATTTCTATTATCTTCCATAGTTGTGCTCTGATTTCAACTCCAATTACAAAAGCCCGATTGTAAATATAAAACCCCGACATTTGCAGCATTTCACTGACTAGCTGTGACTAAATACATCACAAAAGTAGTATAAGGTGAATTTTTTCAAAGAGACATTAAATGACCACAGAAGTTGGTGCATATCAAAATTACAGTCACTTCCTTATTTTCTCTGAACTTTCTCCTTACTTAACGTCAGAACTTCTCTCCTTGTTCACTCGTAAGGAGACAGGAGGAATATTCACTACAATAGTAACTGTCGGAGATTTTCTGACAATCAAAAACCTATGGCAAATTTCATTACCAGTTTATGACAGACTTCATTGTCCGTTTTTTATATTGTATGGCCAATGGCCATTAGCAATTTGAAAAAAAATCTAATTTTGACATGATTTGTATTTATGCTGAACTGTTACTTGTACTGATAAAATGGATTCAATGTATATAATATGAATGTCAATTCTTTCCTCATATTCTGTAGTGTTCCAAATTTAAATCAACAGAAACCCATGAATATTTCATTTCATTGGAAATTAATTTGTTTAATATATGATAAGATTGTACACATAGATTTTATACAGTATAGTATGATTGAAAGATGTAGCATTGTTATTTAATTGAATATTGTAATGGAATAATATTATTGGAATGTTCGATGATGAAGATTGTACCGATACAGTGATTTTTTTAAATATTATGTATTTTTTCATGAAAGGGTTTCATAATATGTTTTTACGTTAATTTGAATGTCTTATTAAAAAAATAATTAAGCATTCATTTATGAACAGTGAATCCAATTTAAGAATTAATCATATGAAAAATTCGAGACAAAATGAGATAATTCTTTCCAAAAGAGCAAGAAATAAAATTGGCAACAGTATGGCAATGAGCTTGGGCAATAAAGCTAATCATAAACTGACATTGAACTTTGACAGCGAACTTTGGCAATGAACTTAGTAATAAGTTTGTGAGAGTCCGAAAATCTCCAGTAGTTACGATTGCAGTGAATATTCTCCTTCTGTCTCTTTACGAGTGAATCAGGAGAGAAGTTCTGACGTTAAGTGAGGGGAAAGTTTAGAGAAAATTAGAAAGTGACCCAAATTTTTCCATGAACTATCTTGTGTGGTGATAATTTTGTCTCTTTGAGAAAAGTAATACAATAATAATATATGATTTCATATTCATTACAACTAAATATGTTCACATATTATATTCTCACATGTAGGTAATATTTTTACATATAATGATGTGAGAATACAAACTTATGTTTAAAAACATAGGATATTTCTTAACTTTTTCCAGAATATCCAAATAGGGAGAACATTTCAGAGGGAAGATATAGTAAATATGATCAATCTATTCGATATATTCGGGATATTACGGTCTATAAGATTTACTAATAATTCTATAAACTAATAAATAATTAAAGGACATACCCGGAATAAAATTTCACTAACCAACTTTTCGAAGTATTGTATATAGATATAGTATATTTTATATAAACGATAATGCCATTCTTTTTCAAAATGTAGGAGCTGTTATTGCTCTCACTCGAAACAGTCTAATGTATTTCATTTTCTTTTGTATTTTCGGCAAAACAAACAACAGCTCAATATCTGAGAACAACTGATACATCAAATATAAATATTTCAGAAACTAATCATTTCTCATAATCCAAGGATAGTGAGAATGTAAAAACTGGAGTTAGGAATGATTGGACCCATTCATTCAATTCAATAACAAACAAACTGAAAACAAATAATCAGGAAGCGGGACGAAGAAAAAGTATGGAGAAAGAACCTTCATTTTTTGTAACTAAATATTTTAGAGAAAATATTCAAATTGAACAAACAATTAACCCTAATGAGTTGGCAATCAGAATGTACTGGAAGGATTGACTACATATGTGTTTAAATTGACACGTATTACTTATAAACCTACGTTACTTTATTTTTACAAGTTTCTATTTTATATACTAAGAAATTCAAGTTAAGATATTGAACATATAAGGAGAAATAATACATAGGTATACAAATCATTGGCAACTGAGAGAGCAGAGCTGTGATTGGTAGGAATGTGACCCAATCACAGCTAGCGCATGTAGTTGTAATACATGAAAACATGGACAGATGTGTGCTTAGAGGCTAACCAAGCTGTATTTATACGTTGCCAGACGTCATCACTATTCAAGTAATTACCTAATTTACGTGATTTACGCCAATACGTAATTTTTTCTAACTTTTAACAAAGTCAAGAAAGATCAGTAAATTTATAAAATAAGGGTCTTAGAGAATAAAGTTATTTAAAAAGGATGTTTAACCACACGTCACACTCATCAAGATTAAGATTATATATAAAAAGACTTTATAAGAAGTAATTTCTAAATTCTATTGAATCTCTTCATTTTTTGTAATTTTATAAACCTTTCAGTAATATCATGGTTGAAAATTGTCCAATATTTCCTTAATTTCAATAACAAACTAAATTACATAAGAGTGAGAGAATATTAGTTTAGGTTGAATACAAGATAGAATAAAAATACAAAAATATATTATTCTCATTATAACTGTAAGCTTTAAAAATGATTAAATATTTTTTTCTGAAGAGTACAACTATTATGCATTATAAATTAAATATTCTGACATTAATAAACAATATTATATATTTAGCTATTCTAAATATACCTTAAATCCATTTGTCCGCCTGTTACGTTCCTGACATCAAGGATTATTGTCGAATTATTTCTTGGATAAGTTTAGGACATGTCAACTTCAGTCTCTGAGAATTGGTTCAAAGATACGAGGAGGAATGATCTTCAGTGCTGTTGACTTGAAATGCATATGATGAAAGTGTTTCCTATATTTAAGTATACGTATTATAGAATTACTTCAGTAGAGTATCATCTGAAGATATTTGGAGAAAGTATTAATTTTGATGGTTTCTTATTTGACAAGAATAAGAGACAATATGATGTTGTTTGAATTTCAACATTTATCCTCTGTAAAAATAATTATATAATAGGGTTAATTCGCTTGGTAATCGATTGTTTTCCTTTTTTTGACATAAACGATATAACAAACTATATAAATTAGATCCATTATTTCTTTAGTAATTTATTAGTAAACCACCATGTAGTCCTTAAATGACCTATTTCAATGGTAAAAAATAGTCCTATTTTACATCCTGTTTCCCTGCTGATCGTCAATAAGATCTGCTTTCCTAGAAACATTGAAACAATTTTTTCATGATTTAAACCTTTTTTTATTCCTAACTTTGAATTAATTTGAAAATATATTGGTGTTTACTGATTAATTATATAACAGTCACTCAATATTAATTACAATCCCATTATCATTATTATCCAATTTGCCAACCTGTTAAAACAGGTATGCTGTGCAAGAATATGTAAATTTGCAATCCTCTCTTTCAAATTATGCGATATGAATATTTTATAAATGTGTCTAGATAATATCATTGCGAATGTTTATGTTTACACGCCAACCAATATACATTATTCATATAAGCCCACGTGAATAATCTTCATGAGAGGAGGAAAAACGTAAGGATTTCTTTAGTAAAGTATAGAATGTTCTATAAAATATATGTCTATATAGTAAAGAATATAATTCTATTGAAAAATATCTTTCAAAATGATATTTTTGACATATAATAGGTAATATCAAAGTTGTGAGCAATTTCTACGAAATTGAAATATCTCTATTCCAAATTTATTGTATTCGACTCAAAATAAATCTTATGATTCTAGTTTAACACAGTTTGACTATCAAAATGAATCGGAAGGTTTAAAAAATCATGTCATATTCAAAAAACTTATGGTACTGTACTTCTTTCAAGTTGTAAGTTACTGAACAAATGTTCATCAAATTTCAAGTAAAAATATGACACATATAAGGATAAATAAATACATAGGTATATAAGACATTGGCAACTGAGATGGCGAAACTGTGATAGGGTGGAATTTGAACCAATCACAGCTCATCCATGTCTGAGTACTCCATGAAAACGTGGACTGCAGTGTTCAGAGTCTAACCAAACTGTATTTGTACGTTGCCACACGTACGTCACCACATCACAATTAATTTCCCAATTAACGTGATTTACGCTGATTTACGCCGATACATTAATATTTTTACCTTCAAAAAATATATTTAGTATTTAGGTAGGAACAAATTCAAGAAATAACGGTATATTTAAAGGAATGGCATGGTAGATACAAAGTAATTTAAAAGGGATGTGCTTAGAAAACATACGTCAAACTCATTAGGGTTAGAAATCAATAAAAAAGATTTAAATGACTTCCATTCCAAACAAATCGAGATTTGAAAGAGAAATAGAAATACAATTATATATAACTTACATATAAAGTTATCACATAAATCAAAGTTGTTCTAACTATTTTTAACTGAACGCAAGAAAGATTCCCCTTCGTTTGATATCCCTCCCATTTTTCTTGAGATCAGAACAGCTTATTTTTTCACCCACAAATCGTATTAAAGAGGCACCGAATTCTCCTGACTATTTGGCAGAGGGATAAGCTTGAATGCAGACGATGCTGGAATACATACGACTTTCGCTATTTCTCTTCTTTCAAAACTTTAAAAGATGAATAGACGACTCAGAATGTAATTATGCGTTTAGATGGGCATACACCATTAGTAATTTACTTTAAAATTCGTTTCATTAAAATCTTATCCTCGTGTTTACTATTGTTACTTGTTCTTTTTATTACTTAGTTTTTTGCATATATAAGGGGAGTTGATAATTCATCCCCTATATTTAATTTCGCCAATGCTGTCAATATTAAATTGGGATGATTTCATGATAGATCAAAATATTGATTATGAATGTTTAGTAATTATTTACTTAGTTTAGTTAGAGAAATTATTTCTATCAAACCACAGAGATTTCAACTAATTTCAACTTCTAGATATTTTTATCTGTTAAAAAGAACTGTTCAATCTTAACTTCTGACTTTGGTTGATATTTTTCCTGTGTTCCGAGTATCTTTTATAAAGTATAATGATGAAAGCTAGCAATGAAACTTTCTGGTAATTTCGAATGAATTTTCAGGATAATTTATCTATGAACAAACAATAAACAATTTCCTGTATATTTGTTTACAGAACTTTTCACAAAATGATTCAGCATATTTTTTTCGTTTGAACAATTCATGAGGAACAGTACTAAAGACAAGGGAAGAGTTTTAAATTTTTATTGTATGAATTGATATAATTACACTTTTAAATCAGAAATTATCTTTGATTGAGAATTTGAAAGATATTTGGAAATAGTAAATAAGTCTGAAGGATCTTATTTATCTTAATAATGTTTATTGAAAGTATTGGGGGTAATAGAAGTTATATTAATTGAGTACTGTAATCTACAAGTTTTTCTACAGTAGAGTGAGTGATCACATGCGTGCGTAAGCTCGGCTGTGCTGAATTACCGGTTTCTGAAATAGAAGGTAACTATTACCGTAATGAAGACACTAGCCGAACACACAAAATAGGTTTATAGTTTATAGGAATTGAATAATAGTAATGAACGTTTCAGTAATGAATGTTATAATGAATTTAACGTTTCAGTAATGAATGTTATAATGAATTTAACGTTATGAGGAATTTAACGTTATGAGGAATTTAAAGTTATGAGGAATTTAACGTTATGAGGAATTTAACGCTATAAGGAATTTAACGCTATAAGGAATTTAACGCTACCCAGACGGAAATCATAGTTGGCATTATGTACATTTATATACGGGGGTATTTTTTACCGTTGATTATATGCGGTTCCCCCTTCTATCGTATTACTAGAGACGACGCCGTACTTAATCAACCATAATTTCTTCAAAAAATAATTTCAGTTGGTAAACCCAACTATAATCTACTGAATGAAAGATGGCACAACCAACTATAATCGGAGTTGTTCGAATAACCTAAAATTTAGAGCAGAGTATAGTTGGTTGAACCCCGGATAATAAAATAAAACAAAATTCATAAAAATACATATGGATGAAAATGATTTTGGTTTCATAGAGATTGATCAATAGGTATTATGAAGTGATAATATATAACCAATTTGCTATTTTTCAATGTAATTACGAGTGGGTGGTGTTAATTCTAAAATGCATACTGTGGTTATCATTTTCCCGTAAAATAAAATACAAGACATGGCAACTCTTGTACAGCTGCCATATACCTACGTTCATGCGCAAATGCTATGAATAAAATATATTATCTCAGGCATCAAAAGGTTGATTGTTGTATAATAATAATAATTCTTGATACTATGATAACGAACATTATTAATTTTTCATACCTAGTTATACTACCTATTTCTTTTTACATTTTATACTTAATTTAAAGTACAAGGTTTATTGTATCTAGTAGGTATAATGGTATGCTATAATGGATAATGTAAATACATATTTAAAATAATATATTATAAGTGCTGCAATATAATCATACTGCCTATAATGTTCATTATCATTACTACCTCTAGGTAAGTACTTAAAACCTATACATTTTTAGATATAATATTTAGCTAGATTATAGATAGGTAGGTAGCATAAATTATTACTTTAAAAATAAAAATTCTAAGAATTATCCTAAGAATTTAATTTTCAATTATTACCTAATTTATCTAAAAAAAATGAAAATAATTCGTAGGTAATATGAAAATATTACCTCCTAGCTGTGATCAGTTTTACTTCATTATTATGTTGGTAAAATCATAACCAATCACTTTGCCGCTTTTTATAAAGCAAAGCGAAGCTTTCCAAACCGTCAAACAAGGCCGTCAAACGACAGCACACTGAGAACAGTAGGACGTGGTCAGTTATTTAATAAGTCAAAGTGAAATAAATTATTGAATTATGTCAAGTAAGAACTTGTAAAGTTACCAAGAATGTAGTGAAAGATAAAAGAGAAGAAAGAAATGCCAGTTAAATATGAAATCTTTAGCAAATACACTTGCTAGCATCGTAGGTAGGGCGCTACACCTACTCAAAGCCTGTGTATAATTAAAATTGGTGAGGTTCTAATAACTTCAATATTTAGGAGCTACATAAATCTGTGTAGGTATAGAAAATATTATACCTGTACCTAGGTACTTTTTTATCATGTTATTGTCCACAGTGATATGAAGTCAAACTGGAATACCTAGCTACCTGCTTATCAATTTGTCACCTAGTCCATGTTTCAGAATAAGTTAAAGAATACCTATTTATTGATGTAGTACTTTCTTCTGGACCTGTATTTAACCATCTGATTAACTCATTGAACTGTACTATTAACATGAAATGATGGGAAAAGAAATTTGCATCCAAAATTAATTTAATTATTATGCCTAGCCGCCTAGGTAGGTAGTGATTTTTTTGTACAGTGGGCTCTGTTACATGAGTGACACTGTGACTCAAGTTTCAGCAGTCTGACCTGAGGAGTTAGGATACATTCTTTTTAGACTGACCAAATTCCATGTTTCAGAGGCTGGAAAATTGTAGGCCAATTTTTGAGCCAAAATTTCATAAAAAATATGAGCCAAGCCAATTTGGCTCATTTTTTGAAGATTTCAAGCCAAAATAAGTTAAATAACCATGGTAACATAGGGATTATTAAATTAATTCAAAATTTTAAGCCAATTAGAGTGACTAATCATTTGGCTGATCCACCTACATAATACATTTTACAATTTTACCAATTAGGATAGGATTATAGGTAGGCTGGCTAAGTACCCCATGTTTCAAAAATTCAAAGTGTTGACTAACTTGACAAAGTTGCGAGTATTATGGTATAGGTTACAGGTACAGGCGACTTTGGATTTTTGAGGGGTGAAATAAGTTGTTAAACCTGTAAATAAGTTAAAATAACTAGTCCATGTTTCAAAGTGTGGCAGGAAAGTCGCCAGTTTAGTGAGAAAATGGATCCAGGTCGCCACATTTAAGGTACCTACTTTAAAGGAGAAATTTGACTTCCTAGTGAAGATTTTACACTTGGAAACATCTTTATGCTTGATGCTTCTTGTCTGATGCATGTGCATCTCTTGAGACTATATTGGGAGTGATTTACTCCTTATTTTAGTTATTTACATGTTTTTCAATTGATTTAAACCCTCAAAAGTCGCCAATATACTGGCGACTTTGTCCACATTTTAAAACATGGTAACTAGTAGGTAAAGTAACTCATAATATAGTCTCAGGAGACCAGTCTGTATTTGGTACACAAAATTCCTCAGACTTTTTCAAAAGCAGAAAAAATCCATCAAGAATTTCCAATAATAATAATTTGGTTGATCAACCAACATTTTCTCAATTTCTCTGTTGAAAATTAATGGTCCTAACATTGGAAATTAGGAATAAATAGCTAAAAATTCACTGACCTTGCAGCCTTCACCTTGCTGGAATTTACCCTGAAATAGTAATACAGTCTGGTCCACCGTCCACATTATGACCACATAATAAAGCATGTCCAAACTCTCCATTTTAATATCGACTCGGCGAGTTTGTGACATTGATTTTGAGCCCTCCAATTGCAAATGGCAAGAAATATCTAATTTTCTCCTATGGTACAATGTTATTTAGAAGAGAATTTATGATAATTTGATCATTAATCATTATGAAGAGAAATTTGGTGATTTTAGGAGAGAGCTGGAGAGACGAATTGAAATGGAGAGTTTCTGTGCCATACTATTTTACTTAAGAGTCTGGTCAAGAGATTCACGGGGCTCACCTGCATCAGACATGAAATATCATGTTGTTTTCAAGTGTAAAACTAATATCTTAAATAGGAATTCAAACTTTTAATTAACCCTTATGTTTTTTAATAGTCTAATACATATAAATATTGGAGACTGGGAGTCTTGGGAGAATTCCAGCCATTTTGGTATTTTTGGAGATTGATTGAAAAATCTTGGGAGAAAAATTATTCTAAAATTAAATTCTTTGAGACTGATCAGAGTGGACACAGTATGTAGTGTATTGCACTATTACTATGCAGTGTGCATATCCATATACTGGCTATACTTCTCAAGATTTTAATTTCTAAGACATTTTGACAATTTTTTCTATCTCCAAATATCTGAAAAATTCCCAATTAATTAAAATAGATCATACATGTAAACACAGGAATTAATCTTGCAAAGATATAAATATTTTCCTTATGAAAAACTCTGTAAAAGTCTCCAAAAGATCACTGGTGAATACACCATCCAGACTGTATTTCATGGCAAATTTCACCAACTTGTCGATGGAAAATTAAAAATTTCCCCTTTAAAAATGATATTCAAGCAAAGTTAGTGAATTTCTAGCTATTTATTCCTATGTTGGTGATAATGTTACCATAAATTTTTGGTGGCTAAATAGAGAGTGCTATGGCTCATAAACTCAGCACTTGCCTTTCCAGGTACCTCCATAAGAACTAAAGAAGCTAAATTAAAATGATCAATTTATCATAAATTCATTACAGAATGATATTGTAGTATAGGATTTAATTGAATATTTATCACCATTTGTAATTGAAAGGATTAAAATTGCTGTCAAAAACTCGCCAATGCCCAATGGCAAGAAAGGACATACTTTTTTACCTGGGATAAATGGTGGTGAATTATTTCAAGTTTTTAAAGAAATCAGTGGGTTTTTGTGCACCAAATACAGAGTACTGACAGGTATACCATACAAGCCACACTGGCATATATTATATATGGTGCTAATTAACTAATTTTTTCTTATGCAACAATGTTGTTCGGCGTATTTATTGGAATATTGTCATTTATGGAGCTTGCAGCTTTGCTGTGCCCTATTCAGGCAAATGAATATATCATTTAATCTAAACCAAACTAAGAGATATATTAGTATTACAATATTCAACAAAAAGTTCCAAAAAATTTGGATTTGGGCAAAATTAATATATATGTGCTTTTAACACAAAGAATGAGCTGACACATTGTCAACTAGTCATTTTGTCAATAAAAAGTAATCATTTGACAGATTTTGATATTTTTATCCAATGCCAGAGGTGGAATATGCCTCACATTTATAGTTTTTTTATTAAAGTATAATAAAAGCATAATATAACTTTCCTTTTTATTTTAGATTATTCAATAGCTTTCTAACTATGGAATCTATATATCATATTTGGACTTTAAATAGTATATAGCTAGGTGTAAGATACCTAAATGTTGGGAGAGCAATGTGGTTGTCCATAAGTGGCCAAATTCCTATTCATTGCATAAAAAATGTTCCATCAGAAAAGAGTTGGAAAAGTAAGCTATTGTATCACTGTCACTCAAGTAAGTAACAACTGACAAGCTAACAATTTTTATCTAATATCTGAGATTTTTTCCTTAATATTTTTTTAATTTTAAACATTTTTCAGAAAATTATGTTGCATGCTGCAATAAAATTTATTGCATTGAAACAGCTCCAAGTTCATCAGAAATTGAAATGAATGCCAGCAATGTGCCAAGATTTCTGGATGTTGTTCCTCAATTTCATGGAGGACTGATTCACAATTTAAGGTTAGTAGCAAATGCCTTTTTTATATGATTATATAATCCAGGCATATATAGACTCTATTTACTAATGGAGAATACACTTGTCATATTCAGCAAGTTTGCTATCAGATTTAGGAAGTATCAAGTAACTGATCAATAGTTTGTTGACTTGATGCCAAAACTAAATTTCAAATAATTTCTAGTTCTTCATAAAAAAATGTCAAACTATTCATAACTGTTTTTTGTACATGCAAGTATAGATAAACTATGCAAAAAGCTAGCATTACTTGATTGGGCGAGTAACACCTGACTTCATTCAATTCTCTTCTCCATTCAGACTGTGAAAATTGTATTTATTATTTGTGTAATACACCATTTTGCTCCCAGTTGTGTGTAAACTATTGAATATAACATGGTATCTTTTGTTGACAATGAAATTGAAGATTTTCAAATAAAAGAAGCTTATTATTTCTTCCCAATGCAGTAAAAAAATAGTGTAAAAACTAATTTCCATAAGTAATGTTTTCTCTCTCATTACAGGGACAAGGTGCGATGCACTTGTGTGGCGAAAGTTAACAAAATGCATGGCAAATTAAATCAACTTAAAAAAAGTCACTTCTATATTAGTGAAAATGGTCACACCATCCCAATTTCTCCCACCACCAGCTCAATATGAGAGTGAACTATGTGATTTAACTGCCTATGGTGCCTACTACCTTGGTTAATATTTATGATATGCATTGTGTGTGTAAGTAATAGTGTTACTTTGATTTAGCTGATTTTGAATTAATATTCTTCAAATGTAATTTATAATTTTTTCAGGATTCTACTTTGAGAAAAATGACTGGAAAAAGGACCTTGAATCTTGATGAGGTTGATGAGGAAAAAAAATTAGCAGTTCAATTTTCCCTAACAGGACTGTGTGAAGGATGCAAACACTCAAAACTTAGTTTCAAGGACCATGCAATAGGAAAATAAGTTCTCGGTGAGTCACTGAATTGTATAAATAAATAAAATAAATAAATTTTCAGTTGCATATCTAATGATAAACTATGTTATACTATTACCTGTTTACAATATATTTGTAAATTCAATTTATAGTTTCTAAGAGTGGGTTTCTCGATTGTTACTCGGGAAATAGCAAATTAAGGAATTTTGTGAATATAGCTATTCATTAATTATATCTTATCATATTATAACTTTATGTTCAGTTATTGCCATGACTGTAGAATTACTTTTGAATCTAATGACTCGTCCAGACTTTGTTAGATAATTATATCGAAAAATATGCTAAAGCCTTCTAATAATACTGTAATATACCAACTTTCAGATATCATAATACTGCACCACTCGATAACATAGAAGGAAGCTTGTACTTGTGTGAGCCAACTCCTTCCAAGTGCTAGTACTTTGGAGTTAAAATCTAAGCCAAAGAGTAAGTGTATTATTGTTTCATTCCTACAACTTCCTCCAGTGTAGTAATTGTGCGAAGATTTTGTTTTCTTCATAGTTTTTAAAATCTTTGAATTGTTTTAATGATGAAGCTAAACTGACGGTTTTTTATTTGTCTCTTATCAAATTTTTACATGTTATGTTTTCCTTTGCAGGCACAATGCAAACACCATCTGAATCACTGCTTGCTGCTCCTTCAGTACTAGCTGCTTCTTCAGAACTAGCTGCTTCTTCAGAACTAGCTGCTCCTTCAGTACAAGCTGCTTCTTCAGAACTAGCTGCTTCTTCAGTACTAGCTGCTCCTTCAGTACAAGCTGCTTCTTCAGAACTAGCTGCTTCTTCAGTACTAGCTGCTCCTTCAGAACTAGCTGCTCCTTCAGAACTAGCTGCTTCTTCAGTACTAGCTGCTCCTTCAGAACTAGCTGCTCCTTCAGTACTAGCTGCTCCTTCAGTACAAGCTGCTCCTTCAGTACTAGCTTCTTCTTCAGTACTAGCTGCTTCTTCAGTACTAGCTTCTTCTTCAGTACTAGCTGCTTCTTCAGTACAAGCTGCTCCTTCAGTACAAGCTGCTCCTTCATAACTAGCTGCTCCTTCATAACTAGCTGCTCCTTCAGAACTAGCTGCTCTTTCAGTACTAGCTGGTTTCCAAGTTTTAATCATTTTATAGATTTGTATTGGCTTCTATTAGTATTTTTGTAAGAGTATTTTAGAATGTGAATATTATTTACTAAACATTTACGCTTTTTTCTATATTAATTCACTATCTTTTATAATCTTCACATTTCTTATTGCACCATATTTTTGAGCATTTAGGGGAAAAAAATAGGGAGAAAATTTTGTAGTATAAGATCTATTGGTTGTTTAGTGTTTACTACTTGTACTTTTGTCAAACAAGTTAGAAAATATAGTAATGAGGGCATTACTTTGTTTGTACCACTATATAGCCCCCAGGGGCTCTATCCTGAAGCTGTCTGTGGTGAATGGAAAAGAAGGAGGGTGTCGCTCTTGGCCCCCGAATTGATGTAATTTGGATTATAGATGGTCTTTTTTTCCTTTTTACCATGTTTATCATTTTTTTAGCGCTACTTGCAGTTCTAGAGGATAGCGCTAGGGTTATGCTCTTCAACTACGAGGTCTTAGATTTTTGTGTTAGGTAGACTCGTGTGCTTCATTTACTATCACCTCTTCATTTTCCTCTTCTATCCGCGAGTGCAGCCACAGGTGCTTGTGTCCCTCTTCGTCACATTCCTTGGTAAGTGACTGCATTCACAGAGTAGCTTTTCTGCATCCATGAGCATTGTCGCCGACGGTGGTAAGTGACTTTGTTCATGGAGCCACTTTCCTCTCTGACTGCTTCTTCAAGTCCCTTGTATTTAATTTCCTTTTGATGTCAGCGATATGGCCTTTGGTTCCGAAGCAGACGTTAAACCTCTACTAAAAAAATTACCACTATTTATATCTATTATAAATATAAAAATTATTCCACCTTGTTACATACTTCTCTTCAAATGAAGTGTTTATCATGATTGATTAAGTAAATATTAAATAAGGTATGAATTTGATAGCTATATGTTTCTCCGCTTAATTTATTTAAGTAGTAATCGAAGCTTTCTTTCATACTTAATAATAAATATATATTGGTGCGTTAAAAAAAAAAAAACATTAATATGTATATGAAAAATAGCTATAAAGAGATTTGATTTTTGCGATATAATAAAATGTTCACACTGTTTCAGTTTATTTATTCACCTTAACCACGAAAATATGGGCAAATGGCAAGGAATAGCAATATAGTTGTACATAGTAGATATCGCCATCGAAAATATAACGTTGTACATAGTTGATATCGCCATCCATAATATAACGTTGTTTATAGTTGGCTCAGCCTTATTTAAAGAAATATTTGATATCAGCGATTATGTGCGGATTAGCCAACTCTACTTGTTGTTTATCGTAGGATATGCCAACTGTATTTAGTTGTTTATGGTAGACTATGCCAACTATAAAATATCTACGGCAAAACGGTCACTTGCCGTCTTTAATGCCAACGGTAATGCCCAACCATAAATGTACATAATGCCAACTATAAATTCCGTTTGGGTATAAGGAATTTAACGCTATAAGGAATTGAAGTTATAAGGAATTGAAGTTATAAGGAATTGAAGTTATAAGGAATTGATGTTATAAGTTACGGATGTTATAAGTGATGAATAATTGGTTCCTGGCGTGATAAAGATTAATGGATGGAGATAAGAAGCATTCTAGACTCATTAAACTTTATAGTTCAATTTTCTATCTGTTCGACCATATCAATACGGCAGAAAGAAACTTACGATCAACAGATAGGAAACATGTCGCCCATAAATCATCGCCACTGTGCCCGCAGTCTCGCCTCCCAGACTCCCTTAGCTTAGCCAGCCATCTCAGGGGAGTTTATGAGGAGGTACAATGGACTTCAGTGGAGAATCGAAGTCCGCCAATTCAAGAGAGAGAGTCCACAGCTCACTTCAATGATGATCCCCTATTTATCTGAATATAATGGCGTAATAAGAACTAGCTCTTTTAAAGAAACTTGGGAAACATATCGATGCATAAATTATAGACAGGTGATGCTATCTTTACCTGTCCATAAAGCGGACTGCTCGCCAAATCTTCTCATCAGCTGACGGCAACTGCAAAAAACTAGGGCACAAGCAGTAGGTGATTTGGGAAGATCCAGGCGTGTTATTTCTACTGCAGAATATTGTATGATCGAAACTGATATTAATTAGAAACACGCCAGGAACTTCGCAAATCCAATATATACAAAAATACTATGTATTAGACAGAATTATGCATAATGCGCAATTTATTTCTGAAAAATGTCATCATTCTATTTAGTTTCTCTGAATTAATCTATGACAAATTCTTTTAGTTTCAACTTTGAGTCAACCATTTTATACAGAATCCTCTGTTAATAATTAAATATACCAGTTGGAATTTCTATTGCATTAATTTAATTAAAAATTGTTGCATCGCTCATTTCCTGTTTCAGTAAAATATATTATGTATTTAGTTATGAGAAAAATATATCATGAGTGAATTTTGGTTCAAAGTGAAGTTTTAGTTTGTACAGCTTCATGAATTGATTTAGAATTCACGTTGATTACACGTGAAACACATTGTCTCTATTGAATATTGATGAAAAAAAATATTTACTTTATCATACTGATAATGGGATAGCAATAAATATAAATTTTGATTTGGTGAAAATCCTGATTTAACAATAGTGAACAAATTTATGCTACCTTTAACGTACTGTTATTTTTATATCTTTTGATAATATAGCATTCAATATCTTCAGTAGGATTTATTCACTTTTCATCTGTGGAAGTTTATTTTAATGGCACCTAACATTTCAACCGGTCATTTCCACCTTCTCCTCTATCAACAGTAGAGTTCTAATGAAACACATAGAACTGAGCTGAGGCACTGGCTGGAGTGTAATTATATCCTTTGTCATCGGGACAAAGTACTTATAATACGATAGTCTTGCTGCTCACACGAATTATTCTACCTCACAATAAGAACACTATGGGAAACATTAATATATTAGGAGAGAAGCTTTAATTGTTTGGAGGAGTCTTTTGCACTTTAGAATTACTTATGAAATGTAGCATAGCAAATGTGAAACAGAATATTAAAAATATTGATAGTATGCACCATTATCATATAACCGTTCTGGCGATACACTGGTGTCTAACCGTGTCAATAATATCTTCTGAATCATAATGAAAGAATTACAGCTACATGCTACGATTTAATCCAAAATGTTTAGTAAGTAAGGAGTTTATTATGGAATGATAGTGATTCATGAAATACGAAATTAGGTATCAATCTTTAACACTAAATATCAACACACAAAATACAATGCTACAAATTCAAACTCTACCCGCAGTCCACAACAAAAAATGTTTGAGTGAAGCAAGAAGACTTCAAAGTCAATTGCTCAGAGAGAAACTTCTAAGGTAACTTAATTAGAGTAGGAGAAAAAGGGAGCAAAATTGAAAGACAGAAAATAAACAATTGGGATTTAGAAACAGAAAAAAATATAGAGAAATATTTAAAAGCATGTTTTCTGGAAAAAAATTTCTTCAAGATTCTTCACAAAAACTTGATATATTTTGCTAGTGAGATATACCTTCTGTAGTTTCTTTATTAAAAGTATTTATATTGTTCATTGGTACTATTTTTGAATATCATTAGACTTGGTTAATCTTAAAACTACAAGATAATTTCATCTACTGATTGATTAACAATAATTACTTGATGATAATAAAAAACTATTGGGTATCATATTTATATAGTGGATTCTTTTTTTTAATGTCCTTCTTTATAAATACTATACTTTCAAATAACTAAAGAAATAACACATCACATTAGAAATTAGTTTAATTCTCATACATAAAATATAAATTGAATAATTAACTAGCATAGAGGCAAAGTTATATATTTCGCAGAGCTAAACTCACGGGGATTATTGAAATTATTTTTATTTCAAGATTGGGATTCATATCTCACTTCAAAATGTCAGTCTTTTAAGTGCCTCACTTCAAACTGCTATCATCAGATGCCATTAGAATGACACTCTACACGATCAGCAAATCTGAGATAGAAAGAATCTTTTGAAATACTCTCAAATATTCTATAGCCGTGTATTACAAACATTTTAGGTATCAGACATTTGGTAAGCTTGAAGTAAAAAGCGAGGTGAAGACTACTTAGAAATTGTGTTTGATCTTCAATAACCATAAGAAAATGTTTCGTATTTACTTCTAAGAACATATTTTCATTTAATAGGTAATATAGAGACGGTTTCTCTTTTCATATCAGTTATAATAACAACATATTATATGGAATATATTCAAGTCAATAATTGGTTTCAATTTATTTTATTTTGTGTTTAGAAACTCTTTCAAACTCACATAGTAACTCTAAACCTTTGAAGCAATAAAACAATGCTCATCAGACTCAGCCCCTTATTTTTATTCATAGATACCATTTTAATTATTTTGTCAGTATTCACAAATGGACATGAAAAGGAAAATGTTATTTTAACTTTAGCAATTCTGTACTTTCAATTAAGAAGAGGGAGAATGTTTTGAATAATCGCTAGGCTGACCATTCACCTAAATTTTTTGTACATAGGTTTATAATTGTATGTTCTCATTAATGAAATTAGTGTGACGAAATAGTTGATGTGCAGTTTTGATATCAATTTATATATTTCTAAATTCAAAATTCAATAATTACTTAATAAGATTAAAGTTAACTATTTTTGTTACTCTAATGCTCAATATACGTCTTTCTTTTAAAAAAAGATAATATAGCAAAATATACAGCGGAATTTTTTGTTCATTTTCCTCTTTAAATTTCTGTTTTAAATCACTCATCTTCTTACTAAGTATGAGATGTTTCCAGTATATAGTGTGTCTTGGATTCCTCTGTTAAACATTTACTTTGTGGTGTTACAATAGTGACTGGACGTTTCGTTACTGGACGTTTCGTACCCGGTCGTTTCGTACCCGGACGTTTCGTTAACGGATGATTCGTTATTAGGACGTTTCGTTACACGGACATTTCGTTACCATATTTTCTTTTTCTTTTTAAGCCTTAAAAGATATCTTCTTATTTGTTAAGGGTTGCAGACTACAATTTATACCAATCCCATATATTTAATAATTTATACTACTCTAAATTATAATGTTTAAAATACATTTTATTCGTCTGCTAAGAATATCTGGTTATATATTGATTATAATCAGAGGAATAAAAATTAGCAATCATCTCTTAATATCTTTGATTAGAAAAGATGGAAGTGAAAATATTATGGATACTAATTGATATAGATGTTAAAAACAATACATCTATTTCATTTTTACTCATAAAATCGTAAATGTGGCTCATTCCGAGAACTCAGATTTTGCTTTACTTCGTACTTTGGGAAAATCTTTGGTTTATGATACTTCCGAAAAAAATGAACGTTAGGGTAAAGAGATACAATAACCAGATGTTAGATGTTACCGAATGAAAATAACATAATTTAAAAACATATCCCTCCTTAAATTAGAGAAGGTAATAAATATTTTCGATCATAAAAGAAAAGACTATATAATTAACTATTTTTACTCTCTATTTTAATTCCCTTATACTATTTTGGGGTCAAAAATAAGAAAAAAATATAGAGTGAAAAAATGTAATACATATTTAAATATATTTTTATAATGTATGAGATTGTTACAATTTTTAGTATATAACTCATTTCAAATTTAAAAAAGCGTTCGTCTGGAAACGAAAAATCTGGTAACGAATCGTCCTAGTAACGTAAAGTCCTAGTAACGAAACGTCCTAGTAACGAAACGTACTAGTAAGGAAACGTCTTAGTAACGAAACGTCCTAGTAAAGAAATGTACGGTAACGAAACGTCTGGGTACGAAACGTCTATTCACGAAACGTCCTAGCACCGTTCCAATAATGTCACTCATCGATATTTTGATATACAGATTACATAATTTATTATTTTAAACAATGCAGAGTTCAAATTATCAAATTTAAATAAAACAACATTGCACTTTGCTCACGCTTAAAATATTTTGTTACTGATTCAATATAGCTGATGTAATAATTATTTCATCCACTAATAGCTTTTAAATATATCAAGAGTTAAATAAACACAAATACCATCATTTAAGGTCACTAATCTCCCATATTATTGCTAATGTTCTCAAGAGCATCATTATTCTGTTTGCAATTACAGTATTACTTTCTTTAATTAATATTGATAAACAATTAAAGGGAAATCACTTAGTACTTAAATAAAAAAAATTACCAAATGAACCATAACAAACCCTCCGAATTTAACCCTAATGAGTTTGATTATCAAAATGAACGGGAAGGTTTGACTACGTGTACTGAATATTTTACCAGTTGTTAGAATATATACTAAAATAATGTATACCAAATTGAAAGTAAGATATTGAACTGATTAAAAGAAATAAAAACATATTATATATAATATATTGGCAACTAAGAGAAATTAGTTTGGTTGAACTTGGATGTGACCCAATCACAGCTCGCACATGTGTCTATCTCCATGAAAACGAGGATGAAAGTTTGTTTAGGGTTTAGCTAACTGTATTCCTACGTTCCACACGTCACCACCGCACAATTAATTTCCTATATTACGTGATTTACGCTGATTTATACCGATACGTAAATATTATTTCATTTTTAAAATACAAAAATATATTTGTTATATATGTAGGAACAAAGTCAAGAAAAGCCGGTAAATCAAAAGAAACGACATGAAACATATAAAGTAATTCAAAAAAGATGTGCCCAGAAAACACACGTCAAACTCATTAGGGTTAAACAATTTAACTCATTGGTAATTGCAAATTATAAAAAAAATCGTTCAATCTGGTATTTTATTAAAAAAACAATAACAGATATTATATAGTTCAAAGGTAAAAGGTCTATCAGTGGAAAAAATAACATATAATTTACTGATAATATTTTCGTTGACAATGTTTCAATTTGTAAATTAGAGATACATATTATATCATAAACATACAAATTAATGAAATAATATTTTCGAATTGTTGCTAAAGGAAAGTTGCAATCGAGCAGTTAAAGCTCATATGTCATCTTCCTCAGTTGAATGACGTCACTACCTAACGTTGAATGACGACACTATGCCTGATTTGACTAATATTTTCATTTTTACTTTCTCTTACTAAATACAACGATTATGCAATAGAGTTACAAAAGCGTTCCTAAGGTTCAATGGCAAATATTGAAAAAATGTGTCAATTGCATATGAAGATATTTCGTATTAAGCAATTTTACGTATGTTGTAAAATAATTATAAATTTATCAAATTGCCTGAAAGTAAAACCCATCAACACACCAAACATTTTTATCATTGTGTTTTTATTTCCCTCAATATCTCACCTGGGTACTTTATTCACTCTATTCGAGAACAATCGGAATATTATTCTACCGCACTGATTAAATTGTCCGATAACTCATTACAGTGAAGTTAAATCGCAGGTTAAATAGGATAAAACTATCAAATATGTGAAAAAAAATTTCCTATCATATCAGATTGAAAAAAATATTATCACTCAAAATTTTCATTCAACATAAATAATTACGAGTATGAGGCATTGAGTCATTTTTTATATAAATTATTATCAAATTTAAAGTACTTGTTTATAGCTTTATAAATTTGTTAATAACTCAATAATTTCAATATACTATTCATACTATAAACCACAGAGTTAATGATTAGCTCAGTCAAGTTTGTTTGGTGTACCTATAACAGTACACTCTATCTTAATCATTCATCAGTTTTATTGACATTATGAAATCATGAAGATTGCAGAAATAATTAGTAGTATTTTCAACAATAATATATGTACATTAATTTGCGCCCATCTTTGCCTAGTAAATCGAACAACTTCAGTCCTTCACCCTTCAGTACACATTAAAATTCTGGTCAGAATATTTTATACTAACAATGTAAAGGAAGTTATATATATTTTCATGAATAAAATAGATTTGAAGCTTCAGAGACAATCATCTCCTTCACTTCGTTGGAACTGAGCCAAAGAAAGCGAGGGCTAAACTTTTACGGAATTCAACAAATTCGAATGCATTAAATTGTTCTTAGTCGTTTTATTGCTTTTGTGTCGCCTTTCATCTTTTCTGGGATAAAAGGTACAATGAATGTCATATTCCATTATCAAATTGGAAAATGTTTTGAGTCGAGAGAACTTCCAGTTACTATCTTTACTAGTTGAAGTAAATGATTTAAACAACTTGAAAAGGAGGACAAAACAGTACTTGATATTCATTGAGAATTTCAAACGATAGTAAATTGAGTAATTAGTCCATTTAATAATCTTAGATGTATTACAAGTTGTATGTATTACAAAAATCATTAATCCGTATTTATATTTTCTCATTACCAAATCACAAAAGTAAATGATACCTCTTTTAATATAAAAACTAGTACTCTTTGAGATATAAGGGTTTAAAGAAATTTATTTCATATGTATTACCGAAATTTGAAAACTCTGAAAATATTCATTAGTTCATTTTAATTACCCAAGCATTATGGATTTTTTTACATCAAACTGTAATGTTGGTTGTTCAATCCGCAAGTTTGATGTACTGCACACTTCATAATTGATTAATTACCTGGTTGGGGGACTCGAAGGGACCCCGCCAAATACATACATCGAATAATTCCAGTTTCTTAGATATTTTCCATTTATTACTTCAATACTAATATATGAGTAATGTGGGGGGAGGGGGGGCGTGCCATCTCCCGGCCAGGTCATTGATCAATCATAAAGTGTACAGTACAACAAACTAGCGGATACAACAAACTATGTTACGGCTATCTCAGTAATACATACAGAGACTTCAAACCCTCATATCTCACAAAATATTAGTCTATATAAGAAAATGGTTATGATTTTCGGATTCTATGGACAAAGATACATAAAAATTATAATTTGAAATACATTTGGAGGAGGTCGTCAAATGGGAAAGATCAGACAAACATGATCAATACCGCATAGTGAAGACAGATTATAATTATGTTTCAAACTAAGATATACTTACTTCGTTCAATCTTGGTAAAATGTTAAATATACCTAAACCGTACGGTATAACCGTAGATCACAATGACGGTGAGATATTTCCTTATATAGTTGAACAAATTATACAATATTGCAGACTATACCTGACATGACCTTTTTGAACATTAAAACAAAATTGCATTCAATGTGTTCAAATCTATCCTTAATCACATGCTCAAAACTGCTACGGAAATCCATTCTCTCTTCACGCAGGATTTTTTCAGGCGTCTTGGCTCATAATTTTTTGAATTTACGTTAAAGATTTTCAGTTGACCAATGAGAAGAATTAAGCACAGGTATCTGCTTACAAAAAAAAACAGAAAGTTAACGACTTGTCTTTAAAGTATATATTAGTTTCTTTAAGTGCAGAAGTCAAAATCATTTTCTTGATGTGGAGACCCAAACTAAGACAGAAAAAAGTATTTCACGACTGAAAACCGATTAAGACAAATTTGATAATGATATTGCTATAACAATATTGTAGGTTGCCGATAGTGAGTATCTCTTCCGTGTCTGTACCTACAGTCAAAGGGTTATGAATCTTTGCTGGATATCTTTTCTGACTTAACAATGTTTCTCATTAACCTCTCACTCACATTCACGTCAGGAACCAGTTTCCTCATTGATCTGTTTTGATTTCACTGGACTCGGATTCTGTTTTCTCTAGTACGAGGACACTCTTCAGTACATTTGAGCTCTTGAAACTTCATTATGTGTAGTAAACAGTCAATCATGAAGCATCAAGAAGCTTAACTATATCAGAGTGTCTTTGACCTGCGAAGGTGCGCAATAATAGCTACATGACAATAACTCATGTTTGCTATTAAAGCTGAATGATGTTATATTAAATAATACATATGAAATATGAGGTTTTTTATAAACCATACCACTGATAACTTACCCAAGTACTTTACTCGCACCCTGACATTGTCTAAGAAGAGGAGTTTGGTAGTACAAATTTATAATATTTAATTAACCTTCGTATGGTTTTATACATTACACTTAAAACACACCTATATAAACTCTATAAACTGTCTAGAAATAATTTGAAAACTTTTATTCATGTGTTCATTGCAGTATTTACAACATTAGTTTGTGGAACGTCCTTCGTATTTAAAGAGTTATTTACGTTTCCCAGTTTTATTAAGTTACTAATGGATGACAACACCATTTATTCAGTGTAATTCCTAATTTAAATGCATCGGATCTATTGTTTTCAGAGGAGAAGTTTTACATTGGAAGTGGAATTTAATTGATCAATAAAGATAAAATACACTTCAATCATTGGTGAAGGTACTACCGTACAAAGAAGTATCGGTACCTCTATTGAAAATGTGTTATTGGTGCTAATGTGGACAGTTTTGATATCGTATTTGCGAATTGTTCAATGAAATAAAATTATGTTTTTAATTACTATGTACTATGTAAACATTTGGTTATGTAATATCTTACTTTTAAGTCAATTAAATAGGCCATACATTATCTAACTGAAACTGATATGTCTTATTTTAATTTTTCGATCAAATAAAAGTTTGTAAAACTCTTTCTAACAATGGTGCAATAAAAAAGGTTGACATCAACAATAGCCCTATTCTTGCAATACACCTCACCTGCTATTATCATTTATCACACCGGTCAAGTATGGCCTATCTATAGGGATTATAATAAGCCCATTCAATTTCAGATATGAAATACAACCCAGGTAACATATTCCCTCGATATCTATATATTCTCTCATTATCCGCTATTGTAAAATGATATCGAGGGAATATTTCAAGGATTGGTGAAAATTAGTTGATCCACTAACGATATCCAGGGAACATTCTTGGGATTAGTGATTAACAGACTTTCTAACTATAATGCAATCGCAAAGAAAGAGGACCATTGAATTCTTCCAAAAGACAAAATCTCAGATTCATCAGATTGTTTTCCATAGGTTAATTATTCATATAAGGATTATATTTAGTTACTAAACATTGAACGATGATATTTTGTTGATAGCACTAGAAGCATATTTATATCGTTCTTAGATTTGAGTCTTCTTTCTTAGAGTGTAGTAATATTGAGAGAGTAAGCCAACTTCATCCAACAAAGAAGTACAGAATACTCCGACAGCAGAGATTGGTATTGCCTTTCTTGCAGTCGATTTATGTCCATTTCTTATAAACGAGACTCTGCAATATTGGGAGTGAATTTACGTCATGCATACTAAAATAGAGCTTGCTTTAAATTTCATCACACATACACAAATGCAGTTCGCTGTAATCTATAAATACATACGTTGTTCAGTAATTACAAATGAAAGATTTAGATAAATTAAGCAGAAAAATGCGTTTTTTTGTTTTCATTGATATATCTAGGTCTTGTCCACTTTTTATCTATTCAAGTCAATATAAGAGTAAGAATATGAAAGAAAATATATTAAAACATAAAAAAAATCAACTCTGAAGACTGTAACTATAGTCAAATATACTATTTGCTGAATTTATAAAATCGAAAGAATTCCATTAAAATAAGATGAACATAATCTTAACAGAAGATTGAAATTCCTTCAGAAACTTACTAGTGAGGTCGTTAGTAGGGGCTAATCGCCATAGATGAACATTTTCAAAAAATACCCCTTCGTGGCTAAGAATATGGTGTAGGATGAATCTCTTAATTGCAAGAGTTATTCCCTGTTGGAATCTTGCAGAATCCTTTGAATCGTTCTTTGTCTCAAAGAGGCATTTTTGGAACTCATGATTAAGTAGGCTTCATGACGCTTCATGCCTCAGTCGTAGGATCATTGAAGTGTGTCTCTGCAAATGCGTCAACAATTGTGCATTCCCAGACCTGGCTTTTCCCATTCCTATACGGAAACACAGTAATAATATCTGGGCGCTTACCATCGAATCAGACAAGTCCAAATGGCTCAAACACTGAAGGAAATCCGCCCTCTGTAAAGCTCGCTTCCCCAACGGGCTTTTTGGTTGTAAGTTTATCTAGATGAGAATATATGTTCAACATTAAGTATGTCATTCGTCCAATTCTATGCATCTCATTCTTATTTCGAAATGTTTTGTCAGATTTCATATTGCATTCAATCATCAACTTGAGTTACCATTTAAAATTCACACTCGATTTTTCGACATTAATTTTTTTTTCATTTTCTGGACGAAACATGCAAAATGAAGGAATATGAAAAAAAAATTAAAAGTAGAATTATTTTTCGACACCTCGATATTTCGACATGTAATGAAGTAAACCAGAAATCGATTTTTCGACACCTCGATATTTCGACATAAACTAAAAATCGATTTTTCGACACCTGGATTTTTCGACAGTAACCTCTCTATTTCGTCTGGAAATAATAGAAACCAGGAAACTATATTTTCACTCTTTGATTTTTCGACAAACTATGATATCCTCATTGTATCTGATGAGCTGTAGGTTTTAGATTAACTGGATATCGATATCTCGACACTGATAAGATGATATTTGGCTGATTATTTCTACATAAAATTTGAACCTGTTACTGATGAACTAAATGTTTTATATTAAATAGAGATCGATATCTCGACACTAATTAGATAAAATTTGGCTGGTAATTTCGACATAAAATTTGAACCCGTAGCTGATGAACTGAATGTGTTAGATTAACTAGAGATCGATATCTCAACATTGATTAGATTATATTTGGCTGATTATTTCGACACAAACTTTGAACCTGTTCCTGATGAACTGAATGTGTTAGATTAACTAGAGATCGATATCTCAACATTGATTAGATTATATTTGGCTGATTATTTCGACACAAACTTTGAACCTGTTCCTGATGAGCTAAATGTGTTAGATTAATTAGAGATCGATATCTCAACATTGATTAGATCATTTTTGGCTGATTATTTCGACACAAACTTTGAACCTGTTCCTGATGAACTGAATGTGTTAGATTAACTAGAGATCGATATCTCAACATTGATTAGATTATATTTGGCTGATTATTTCGACACAAACTTTGAACCTGTTCCTGATGAACTGAATGTGTTAGATTAACTAGAGATCGATATCTCAACATTGATTAGATTATATTTGGCTGATTATTTCGACACAAACTTTGAACCTGTTCCTGATGAGCTAAATGTGTTAGATTAATTAGAGATCGATATCTCAACATTGATTAGATCATATTTGGCTGATTATTTCGACACAAACTTTGAACCTGTTTTTGATGAGCTAAATGTGTTGGATTAATTAGAGATCGATATGTCAACATTGATTAGATCATATTTGGCTGATTATTTCGACACAAACTTTGAACCTGTTCCTGATGAGCTAAATGGGTTAGATTAACTAGAGATCGATATCTCAACATTGATTAGATCATATTTGGCTGATTATTTCGACACGAACTTTGAACCTGTTCCTGATGAGCTAAATGTGTTAGATTAACTAGAGATCGATATCTCAACATAGATTAGATTATATTTGGCTGATTATTTCGACACAAACTTTGAACCTGTTCCTGATGAGCTAAATGTGTTAGATTAACTAGAGATCGATATCTCAACATTGATTAGATCATATTTGGCTGATTATTTCGACACGAACTTTGAACCTGTTCCTGATGAGCTAAATGTGTTAGATTAACTAGAGATCGATATCTCAACATTGATTAGATCATATTTGGCTGATTATTTCGACACAAACTTTGAACCTGTTCCTGATGAGCTAAATGTGTTAGATTAATTAGAGATCGATATCTCAACATTGATTAGATCATATTTGGCTGATTATTTCGACACAAACTTTGAACCTGTTCCTGATGAGCTAAATGTGTTAGATTAACTAGAGATCGATATCTCAACATTGATTAGATTATATTTGGCTGATTATTTCGACACAAACTTTGAACCTGTTCCTGAGGAGCTAAATGTGTTAGATTAACTAGAGATCGATATCTCAACATTGATTAGATCATATATGGCTGATTATTTCGACACAAACTTTGAACCTGTTCCTGATGAGCTAAATGGGTTAGATTAACTAGAGATCGATATCTCAACATTGATTAGATCATATATGGCTGATTATTTCGACACAAACTTTGAACCTGTTCCTGATGAGCTAAATGGGTTAGATTAACTAGAGATCGATCGAACAATCTTTTCATCGGCATTTTATCCGAAAGTATGTCGAAGTAATCAATCAAATATGATCTCATCAGTATCGAAATATCTACTCCCAATAAATCTGTAACAATCTGTTCATCAGAATTTGATCCGAAAATATGTCGAAATATTCAATCTAATATGATCTCATCAGTGTCGAAATATCTACTCCCAATAAATTTGAAATACTCTTTTCATTAGAATTTGATTCGACAGTATGTCAAAAATTGTCTGTACCATCATTTTCTCTCTAACAAGGTGTCTGTACCATCATTTCCTCTCTTAACAAAGTGTCTGTACCATCATTCTCTCTAACAAGGTGTCTGCATCATCACTCTCTAACAAGGTATCTTTTCCATCATTCTCTCTCTAACAAGGTGTCTGTACCATCATTCTCTCTCTAACATGGTGTCTTTACCATCATTCTCTCTCTAACAAAGTGTCTGTACCATCATTCTCTCTAACAAAGTGTCTGTACCATCATTCTCTCCAACAAAGTATCTGTACCATCATTCTCTCTCTTAACAAGGTGTCTGTACAATCATTCTCTCTCTTAACAAAGTGTCTGTACCATCATTCTCTCTCTTAACAAAGAGTCTGTATTGTTATTCAATCTCTGGCAAGGTGTCTGTATCTTCATTTTCTCTCTTAACAAAGTGTCTGTACCATCATTCTCTCTCTAACAAGGTGTCTTTACCATCATTTTCTCTCTAACAAGGTGTCTGTACCATCATTCTCTCTAACAAGGTGTCTGTACCATCATTCTCTCTCTAACAAGGTGTCTCTACCATCATTCTCTCTCTAACAAGGTGTCTGTACCATCATTCTCTCTCTTAACAAACTGTCTGTACCATCATTCTCTCTAACAAGGTGTCTTTACCATCATTCTCTCTCTAACAAAGCGTCTGTACCATCATTCTCTCTAACAAGGTGTCTGTACCATCATTCTCTCTCTTAACAAAGTGTCTGTACCATCATACTCTCTCTAACAAGGTGTCTGTACCATCATTCTCTCTCTTAACAAAGTGTCTGTACCATCATTCTCTCTAACCAGGTGTATCTACCATCATTCTCTCTCTAACAAGGTGTCTGTACCATCATTCTCTCTAACAAGGTGTATGTACCATCATTCTCTCTAACAAGGTGTCTGCATCATCACTCTCTAACAAGGTGTCTGTATCATCATTCTCTCTCTAACAAGGTGTCTATATCATCATTCTCTCTCTTAACAAAGTGTCTGTATCATCATTCTCTCTCTAACGAGGTGTCTGTATCATCATTCTCTCTCTAACCAGGTGTATCTACCATCATTTTCTCTCTAACAAGGTGTATGTACCATCATTTTCTCTCTTAACAAAGTGTCTGTACCATCATTCTCTCTAACAAGGTGTCTGCATCATCACTCTCTAACAAGGTATCTTTTCCATCATTCTCTCTCTAACGAGGTGTCTATATCATCATTTTCTCTCTTAACAAAGTGTCTGTACCATCATTCTCTCTCTAACAAGGTGTATGTACCATCATTCTCTCTCTAACAAGGTGTCTGTATCATCATTCTCTCTCTCTAACAAGGTGTCTATATCATCATTCTCTCCCTTAACAAAGTGTCTGTACCATCATTCTCTCTCTAACAAGGTGTCTGTATCATCATTTTCTCTCTTAACAAAGTGTCTGTACCATCATTCTCTCTAACAAGGTGTCTGTACCATCATTTTCTTTCTTAACAAAGTGTCTGTACCATCATTCTCTCTCTAACAAGGTGTCTGTACCATCATTCTCTCTCTAACAAGGTGTCTGTACCATCATTCTCTTTCTTAACAAAGTGTCTGTACCATCATTCTCTCTCTAACAAAGTGTCTGTATCATTATTTTCTCTCTTAACAAAGTGTCTGTACCATCATTCTCTCTCTTAACAAAGTGTCTGTATCATCATTCTCTCTCTAACAAGGTGTCTGTACCATCATTCTCTCTCTTAACAAAGTGTCTGTATCATCATTCTCTCTCTAACCAGGTGTATCTACCATCATTCTCTCTCTAACAAGGTGTATGTACCATCATTCTCTCTCTAACAAGGTGTCTGTACTATCATTCTCTCTAACAAGGTGTATGTACCATCATTCTCTCTAACAAGGTGTCTGCATCATCACTCTCTAACAAGGTGTGTGTATCATCATTCTCTCTCTAACAAGGTATATGTACCATCATTCTCTCTCTAACAAGGTGTCTGTATCATCATTCTATCTCTAACCAGGTGTATCTACCATCATTCTCTCTCTAACAAGGTGTCTGTACCATCATTCTCTCTCTAACAAGGTGTCTGTACCATCATTCTCTCTCTAACAAGGTGTCTGTTTCATCATTCTCTCTCTAACAAGGTGTCTGTACCATCATCCTCTCTCTAACAAGGTGTCTTTACCATCATTCTCTCTCTAACGAGGTGTCTATATCATCATTTTCTCTCTTAACAAAGTGTCTGTACCATCATTCTCTCTCTAACAAGGTGTATGTACCATCATTCTCTCTCTAACAAGGTGTCTGTATCATCATTCTCTCTCTCTCTAACAAGGTGTCTATATCATCATTCTCTCCCTTAACAAAGTGTCTGTACCATCATTCTCTCTCTAACAAGGTGTCTGTATCATCATTTTCTCTCTTAACAAAGTGTCTGTACCATCATTCTCTCTAACAAGGTGTCTGTACCATCATTCTCTTTCTTAACAAAGTGTCTGTACCATCATTCTCTCTCTAACAAGGTGTCTGTACCATCATTCTCTCTCTAACAAGGTGTCTGTACCATCATTCTCTTTCTTAACAAAGTGTCTGTACCATCATTCTCTCTCTAACAAGGTGTCTGTACCATCATTCTCTCTCTAATAAGGTGTCTGTATCATCATTCTCTCTCTAACCAGGTGTATCTACCATCATTCTCTCTCTAACAAGGTGTCTGTACCATCATTCTCTCTCTAACAAGGTGTCTGTACCATCATTCTCTCTCTAACAAGGTGTCTGTTTCATCATTCTCTCTCTAACAAGGTGTCTGTACCATCATCCTCTCTCTAACAAGGTGTCTTTACCATCATTCTCTCTCTAACGAGGTGTCTATATCATCATTTTCTCTCTTAACAAAGTGTCTGTACCTTCATTCTCTCTCTAACAAGGTGTATGTACCATCATTCTCTCTCTAACAAGGTGTCTGTATCATCATTCTCTCTCTCTAACAAGGTGTCTATATCATCATTCTCTCCCTTAACAAAGTGTCTGTACCATCATTCTCTCTCTAACAAGGTGTCTGTATCATCATTTTCTCTCTTAACAAAGTGTCTTTACCATCATTCTCTCTAACAAGGTGTCTGTACCATCATTCTCTTTCTTAACAAAGTGTCTGTACCATCATTCTCTCTCTAACAAAGTGTCTGTATCATTATTTTCTCTCTTAACAAAGTGTCTGTACCATCATTCTCTCTAACAAGGTGTCTGTACCATCATTCTCTCTCTTAAAAAAGTGTCTGTATCATCATTCTCTCTCTAACAAGGTGTCTGTACCATCATTCTCTCTCTTAACAAAGTGTCTGTATCATCATTTTCTCTCTTAACTAAGTGTCTGTATCATCATTTTCTCTCTCTAACAAAGTGTCTGTACCATCATTCTCTCTAACAAGGTGTCTGTACCATCATTCTCTCTCTTAACAAAAAGTCTGTACCATCATTCTCTCTCTAACAAGGTGTCTGTACCATCATTCTCTCTCTTAACAAAGTGTCTGTACTGTCATTCTCTCTCTAACGAGGTGTCTATATCATCATTTTCTCTCTTAACAAAGTGTCTGTACCATCATTCTCTCTAACAAGGTGTCTGTATCATCATTCTCTCTCTAACAAGGTGTCTGTTTCATCATTCTCTCTCTAACAAGGTGTTTGTACCATCATTCTCTCTCTCAACAGAGTGTCTGTATTGTCATTCAATCTCTGGCATGGTGTCTGTATCATCATTTTCTCTCTTAACAAAGTGTCTGTACCGTCATTCTCTCCAACAAGGTGTCTGTACCATCATTCTCTCTCTTAACAAAGAGTCTGTAGCATCATTCTCTCTCTAACAAGGTGTCTGTAGCATCATTCTCTCTCTTAACAAAGTGTCTGTATTGTCATTCTCTCTCTAACGAGGTGTCTATATCATCATTTTCTCTCTTAACAAAGTGTCTGTACCATCATTCTCTCTAACAAAGTGTCTGTACCATCATTCTCTCTCTTAACAAAGTGTCTGTACCATCATTCTCTCTCTAACAAGGTGTCTGTACCATCATTCTCTCTCTTAACAAAGTGTCTGTATTGTCATTCTCTCTCTAACGAGGTGTCTATATCATCATTTTCTCTCGTAACAAAGTGTCTGTATTGTCATTCAATCTCTGGCAAGGTGTCTGTATCATCATTTTTTCTCTTAACAAAGTGTCTGTACCATCATTCTCTCTCTAACGAGGTGTCTATATAATCATTTTCTCTCGTAACAAAGTGTCTGTATTGTCATTCAATCTCTGGCAAAGTGCCTATATCATCATTTTCTCTCTTAACAAAGTGTCTGTATTGTCATTCAATCTCTGACAAGGTGTCTGTACCATCATTTTCTCTCTAACAAGGTGTCTGTACCATCATTTTCTCTCTTAACAAAGTGTCTGTATTGTCATTCAATCTCTGGCAAGGTGTCTGTACCATCATGTCGAAATATTCAATTTAATATGATCTCATCAGTGTCGAAATATCTACTTCCAATCAATCTGGAACAATCTGTTAATCAGCAATTGATCCGAAAGTATGTCAAAATATTCACTCAGATATGATCTCATCTGTGTCAAAATATCTACTTCCAATAAATCTGAAACAATCTGTTTATCAGGATTTGATTCGGAAGTATGTCGAAATATTCACTAAGATATGATCTCATCAGTGTCGAAATATCTACTCCCAATAAATTTCAAATACTCTTTTCTTTAGAATTTGATTCGACAGTATGTCAAAAATTGTCTGTACCATCATTTTCTCTCTAACAAGGTGTCTGTACCATCATTCTCTCTCTTAACAAAGTGTCTGTACCATCATTCTCTCTCTAACGAGGTGTCTATATCATCATTTTCTCTCTTAACAAAGTGTCCGTACCATCATTCTCTCTAACAAAGTGTCTGTACCATCATTCTCTTTCTTAACAAAGTGTCTGTACCATCATTCTCTCTCTAACAAGGTGTCTGTACCATCATTCTCTCTCTTAACAAAGTGTCTGTATTGTCATTCTCTCTCTAACGAGGTGTCTATATCATCATTTTCTCTCTTAACAAAGTGTCTGTACCATCATTCTCTCTAACAAAGTGTCTGTACCATCATTCTCTCTCTTAACAAAGTGTCTGTACCATCATTCTCTCTCTAACAAGGTGTCTGTACCATCATTCTCTCTCTTAACAAAGTGTCTGTATTGTCATTCTCTCTCTAACGAGGTGTCTATATCATCATTTTCTCTCGTAACAAAGTGTCTGTATTGTCATTCAATCTCTGGCAAGGTGTCTGTATCATCATTTTCTCTCTTAACAAAGTGTCTGTACCATCATTTTCTCTCTTAACAAAGTGTCTGTACCTTCATTCTCTCTCTTAACAAAGTGTCTGTATTGTCATTCAATCTCTGGCAAAGTGTCTATATCATCATTTTCTCTCTTAACAAAGTGTCTGTACCATCATTCTCTCTTAACAAAGTGTCTGTACCATCATTCTCTTTCTTAACAAAGTGTCTGTATTGTCATTCAATCTCTGGCAAGGTGTCTGTACCATCATTCTCTCTCTTAACAAAGTGTCTGTATTGTCATTCAATCTCTGGCAAGGTGTCTGTACCATCATTTTCTCTCTTAACAAAGTGTCTGTACCATCATTCTCTATAAGTACTTTCTTCTTTCAGATGTATCGCCTCATGTTCAGATCTGGCAAGGACAACACTACTATACTACTCTGCGATTCATTGGCTTGATCATTTGTAGGAGATAAAAGATATTCGCTTGAGAACTATTTTAAACGTTTGCTTAAAACTCGTCAGGAACTCCCACACATGCCATCGTTTTTTAGTCTTTAAAAGTGAGTTCAAAAATAGTTTATCATCTGGCTGGTTCATAAACGTTTACATTACGTCATTAGACGCTAGTTAGAACTATCTTTTACTTGCCGTTGTCATCTGTATGAGAAACACCGAAGATTAGTTTTGCATAGTTTTCAGCACATTGTTTGTGCCTCAGATTCTTGTATTTTTATGCCGGTTTTTGTTTTGGTTCATTTTTTATTCCAGTTGTACGCAAAGCAAATAAGGAAAACTGGGAAAGTAAAAATAATTATGAGTAACAGTAATGCTGTTAACAATTACACACAAAGACGGCTTGGTGAAGCTAATCCAAGTGATTTCACTTAATCATTTTATTGATTTGAATACTGCGTGTGTGCAATCTAAACATTCCAACAATTTACCTAGCTAGAACTGACTAAGAATGTTCATATTATGTTACTTTAGTAAATCTCTTAATATTTAAATGAGTTCACATGTAGCTTCCCCCCCCCCCCCCATACTTCAATATTCTCTAGTAATTTATGTTTGTCATGTGTTCATTATTTAATTAAATACAGATTCAAGTGGTACAAGAACTTTTTAATTTTTCCTCATATTTTCACCTCATTGGTCTCTGTATTCAACCCTGTAGTATTATTTTTTTTCATTTTAAAATGGTAATAATTGGATCATATAATTAGATCATATTTGGCTGAATATTTTGACAAACTTTTAACCTGTTACTGATGAACTAAATGTATTATATTAACTAGACATCGATATCTCAACACTGTTTGCATCATGTTTGGCTGAAAATTTAAACATGACTTTTCATTCATGCACTCATCGAGAGAGGTCCGATAATACACATCGGGCCGCAACCAATGCAGCAATTGCTGCATTGATTTCGGCCCGTAATTCATGCATGCACTCATCGAGACAGGTAAAGCCGATGATACACTAGAAGCAATTGCTGCATTGGTTTCGGCCCGCATTTCATGCATGCACTCATCAAGACAGGTAATGCCGATAATACACTAGCAGCAATTGCTGCATTGGTTGCGGCCCTCAATTCATGCAGGTCGCCAAATGGTAGTTTTCAGGCAGCAATGACTGCCATTTTCGGAGATCCAACATGTTGGATTCACCCTGCACTCAGGGCAGCATTCAGTGCGGTTGAGCCGGAAGGTACGTATTGCTCCTTGTCGCTCCTCAATATGTTTTCACCAGAATTTGAGTGGAAAATACTCAAATCCTCAACGAGGTAACTGCTGTAGTACAAACTTTAGTGTATTAGGTGTAGGGGTTAGATTAATTAGAGATCGATATCTCAACATTGATTAGATCATATTTGGCTGATTATTTCGACACAAACTTTGAACCTGTTCCTGATGAGCTAAATGTGTTAGATTAACTAGAGATTGATATTACGACACTGATTAGCTAGATCATTTCTGGAGAATTATGTAACACTAAAATCAATTATTTTTTAATCAATTAAATTATAAATAGTTGAGGATTATTAATGCTATAATATTAGTCGCTGTGCTAAAAGAGGGTGAAAGTTTATGCCACTTAATATCATATTTGAGTGTATATTTCGACTTATTTTCGGATCAAAATTCGATGAACAGATTGTTTCAGATTTATTGGTAGCAGATATTTCGATACTGATAAGATCATATCTGAGTGAATATTTCGACATACTTTATGATCAAATGCAGATGAACTTATTGATTCAGATTTATTGAATATAGATATTTCGACACTGATGATATCATATTTGAGTGAATATTTCGACTTATTTACGGATCAAATGACGATGAACAGATTACTTAAGATTTATTGGAAGTAGATATTTCGACACTGATAAGATAATATTTGAGTGAATATTTCGACATACTTTCGGATTAAATGCCGATGAACAGATTATTCTTTTTTATTGGAAGTAGATATTTTGACACTGACGAGAACAATTTTGAGTGAATTTTTGACATACTTTCAAATCAAATACCGATGAACAGATTGTTTCAGATTTATTGGAAGTAGATATATCGACATTGATGAGATCATATCTGAGTGAATATTTCGAAATACTTTCAAATCAAATCCTGATGAATAGATTGCTTAAGATATATTGGAAGTAGATATTTCGACACTGATGTGATCAAATTTAAATGAATTTTCGACATACTGTCGAATCAATTACTAATGAACTAGAGTGTTTCAGATTTATTGGAAGAAGATATTTCGACACTGATAAGATAATATTTGAGTGAATATTTCGACATATTTTAGGATCAAATGATGATGAACAGATTGTTTCAGATTTATTGGAAGTAGATATTTCGACACTGATGATATCATATTTGAGTGAATATTTCGACTCATTTTCGGATCAATTATATGTATTTCATCATATCGATTTTATAGTGTTAAATAGTTTATATACCTACATTCTTAATTCTCAGCGAGGTAACTGCTGTAGTACAAACTTTAGTGTATTAGGTGCAGGGGTTAGATAAACTAGAGATCGATATCTCAACATAGATTAGATCATATTTGGCTGATTATTTCGACACAAACTTTGAACCTGTTGCTGATGAGCTAAATGTTTTAGATAAACTAGAGATCGATATCTCAACATTGATTAGATCATATTTGGCTGATTATTTCGACACAAACTTTGAACCTGTTCCTGATGAGCTAAATGTGTTAGATTAATTAGAGATCGATATCTCAACATTGATTAGATCATATTTGGCTGATTATTTCAACACAAACTTTGAACCTGTTCCTGATGAGCTAAATGTGTTAGATTAACTAGAGATCGATATCTCAACATTGATTAGATTATATTTGGCTGATTATTTCGACACAAACTTTGAACCTGTTCCTGATGAGCTAAATGTGTTAGATTAACTAGAGATCAATATTACGACACTGATTAGCTAGATCACAAATGGATAAACTTATTAGAAACGTTTATATACTTTTAGAAACAATTACTCTCTTAAAAGAAGGCCAAAAACTTATTGTCTGTTTAAAAATCTAAATTTGAAATCAAAACAAAGAGTGTACAATCTTCTTTCTTAGCGTCAGGTTGGAGATTCGCTCGATTGTTGCTCACAGAGTATTAAAAAACTTTAAAAGCAAATAATAAAATATATACTGAACCGAATTGTATCATGGCCGTCTATAGTTTATCAGGCCAGCTCATCATGGCGTTTATAGTTCAATCAGCTGTTCAATGTGGTCCTATGATATCCAATTAATGTCGCTAAAATTAATGGATAAAGATGGCGCGCAACATATTTTCTTCGGTTTTTATGCCATTGCACTCTTCATGATGGTTTTTTCCCCTTGTGCTTTTCATGATGTAAATTAAGGAATGTTCCGGATTATTTGCAATCAAAATTATGTGAATTTATTCATTATAATATATATAAAAGTGGTTTTTAACTGAACGAATTGCACAGCAGTGACAGCACCGGAGGCAAATCAGAGACTCGGAAGTTATTATCATATGATAATGATCCTTGTTAGGATTTAAACATTTCTTCTTGTGTTGTTTTGTTAACTAAGTTCTCTAGTTAGTTTGTTAATTAGGACTGATATGCCTAATTGAGTGATAATTTTGTAGCCTTCAGCACTGCCTAGGTGCAGTATTTTCCAAGTCTATCTTGACATAAATCTGAGCCTAACTTTAGGAATTTTAGATCTCTGAGGGAGATCTTGATTTAATTCCTATGTTACCATTAAATTAGCTGAGGGTGACATTGATTTAATTCCTATGTTACCATTAAATTAGCTGAGGGTGACATTGAATTAATTAATTAATCAGACTGCAGAATATGGAACATTTTCCAAGACTCTGCCACAAATCTGAGCTCAACTTCAGAAATTGTATATCTCTGTAGACTGTGGGAATACTTGAATTAATTCCTATGTAACCATTAATTTAGATGTGGGAGATTTTGAATTAATTCCTATGTAACCATTAATTTCTGAATCTGCTACTGTGAGTGTGAGACTTGTGAGTCAGAGAGTAACTGTCTCTCAAATTAAAATCTCTGACTCTGTAGGAGATTATGCAGAGTGGTGGCATGATACCATCCAGTCTGCAGAATATGGAACAAATCTGAGCCAAATTTTAGAAAATTAAGATCTCTGGGGATGATCTAACTGATTACTGATCTTGAATTAATTCCTATGTTACCAATAATTTAGATGTGGAAGATTTTGAATTAATTCCTATGTAACCATTAATTTCTGAATCTAGTCAATCTACTACTGTGAGTGTGAGACTTGTGAGTCAGAGAGTAACTGTCTCTCAAATTAAAATCTCTGACTCTGTAGGAGGGAGAGAAGAGACTCATTATGCAGAGTGGTGGCATGATACCATCCAGTCTGCAGAATTTGGAACAAATCTGAGCCAAATTTTAGAAAATTAAGATCTCTGGGGATGATGTAACTGATTACTGATCTTGAATTAATTCTTATGTTACCATTAATTTGGTATTTTAGCTGAGGATGATTTCGGATTAATTCCTATGTTACCAAGGGGGAGATTTTGTATTAATTCCTATGTTACCATTAATTTAGCTGAGGGAGATTTTGAATCTGCTGCTTAGAGTAACTCTCTCTCATATTATAATCTCTGAGAGTCGGGAGACCACTCTGGAAAATACCTAAGGCTAACAGATGAATTTTAGAGGCTAATTGTGTTGTGATTGTACAGTTCCCATTAATTTATTATTGTATTTTAAGGTTTGCTAAACTCCAACAGAGTAATTAATCCATCAGAGAAGACCACTCTTTCCAGAGTGGTCAGGAGACACATTATGCAGATTGGGTTATCATTAATTTGGCTAAGTGGCCACTAAGGGAGATTCTCTGCTTCTGAATCTCCCTTCAGTCACCTGGACCTTTTGGATGGTGACCAGTCATTTTGCCCCCAAATTTTTTTTGCTGCATGACTCTTTCATGCCTCATGGAATCATGGTATGTCACTTGTGCCCAAAAAAATTAAAAAGCTATAAATTATAAATATAATGAGATATAGCAAATGTAAGTCCATTTCCCCCACCCAAGTTTGTAAATGACAAGATTTATACTCTACTGTTTTTTACTATAAAATGAATATACCTTATTTTGCTAAATAATTGTCATATTACCAGCAAAAGTGTCACGGCGAAAAGGACCTAGAACTACTTTGGACCTACCTAATTGTTGGTTGATTTATTTATAACATCCCTATTTTGAACCAATAATAATAAGAGAAACTATTTGCTGTGTGGTAGAAAATAATCTGAAATCTAAATATAACTGATTGAGAGAAAGTAGGAATTAAATCAAATATATTACACTATTGTGTTACTATAATAACTTTAATTCGGATTTGCATACTTGATGCTATAAAAAATGGAGTTCTAGATTCTGTTGGCAATATAATCTGGATGATTCAATCCCCATTAATTCACTAGTATTGGTGTCTGAACTTAATCCTTATTTTCATTTTTGCAGATTTGTGATCTCATAACTAGTTAAGTATATTTACATGTTCTTCATATATCTAGTTACCTAGCTACTGATAAGCAAAATATTGTCTACAGACTAAAGTGAGGTTGTATAGCAGCTGTTGATTCAACTTTTAAAGGTAATTAATCATTTAATTTTTGAATGTCAATTATGTCCACTACCTATCTAACTACTAAATACTAATATTTAGTTTTTTACTGAATCTTATCACAATAATGATATAATAGTTGAAGCATATGTTTTAAAATAATCTTCATATGATTAGGTACTTAAAATTAGTATGTAAAATTTGTAATTACTTTTTTTCCAATTAGAACTAGCTGTAACTAATAAATTTACAAAAAAATTGTATATATGTGCAATTCTCAACTAATTAAATTAAACACAAACATTGACAGTGTTTGATTATATCATTTGAAGATTACATAAATACCACAGAAGGGAAACTTTATTCTATCTAGAATAAAAGAAACCTTTTTCATTCAGTCTTTCAATTTATTTTATTTTGGGATAGGTACTTATAGTTTTTATTGCATTAACATATGATTTTTTCAACTTAGTAAAAATGATGCATGTATCTATGCTTTTCAAAAAAAACAATATCACTATACAATAATAACCAATAATTTCTAATATTTTGTCAAAAGCTTCAATTGAATTACATCGAATGTATTCATTTTATTATTTTTATATTTTCTTTGTATTTTAATGCAGTCGGAGCAAAACATTTTCATTAACATTGAAAGATTTTTTTCTAAATTTATCTCTGTTTTCAACATTTCAGAAGATGGGAGGCAATAAATGCTGTGTTCCTGGCTGTAACTGCTATTACAATCTGCAGGATGAATACACTTCTGTTTCCAAATGATTTAGACAGAAAGAATATTGAGGATAAATGAAAATTCATAATACTGTTCTTTTGTTTGTATTGAAGTTGTAGAAATAAATATTAGTTAACTTTAACAGAAACAAATGCCTGACTGAAGGTATATGTAACTATTGTTACCAGAAACTTTGTCCAATTAAAAAAGTAGCTATTGTATACAAAACTGCTTGCAAAATGTTATTTTTTATTATCCCACCAGAATGTGCGTTGAAAATTAATGAAAACAATGAGAATTTTAATCTTAATAAATCCACAATAATAATTGAAAAAAATATATATTTGAAACTTTTCCAAGTGGTATAACTAAAGAGATAATTTTTTTTAATTTTCGAATTTATAAGCTTTTAGACAAAAAAAACAGTTTGATAACTATATTTTATTAAAATAACGGATTAGCATGTATAATATGTCCATGAAGGGTTTCAAAATAATAATTAAAATCTTGTTGAATCAAACTTCACTAAGGAACTGAAAATATTTCATAGGTCTAAACTCTAAAGTATAAACAGTAAGCAACTATATTTTAAACTAAATAAAGCTGTTTGAAGATGACATACCAATTTTAAATGATTAATAGAAGATGTTGATATCTTATCTGAAAAGAAGTGGAACCTTTTCCAGAAGTGTTCTTTTTTCATTATTCAACACTAAAAATAGTACAATTGAGAGGTTTTTTTGAATGATTGGAAGTCCTTTCAGAATTCAGACTAATTTGCAATGTAGCTCTAAAAAATAAGATTTAGCCAACATCTCTTCCACAAGAGTAGCCATATCAATAATGTATCTTGCAGAATTTGACTAGCATTATGAAAACCATTTCATAAAAATTCAACCTTCAAGTGACTGAAATATATGGGAGAAGGATATGACCAAGATATTTCAGCAAAAGTAGGTGTGGTGCCAGGCCATGAGTGGTGTCGATGCTTACTATGAATCATTTTTGAAAACATTAATCTGGAAAAGAGAACAATATTTATAAATTTATTCTATTAGCTATAGATACATGAACTAGCCCAAGAAATGAATTACTATCATTATGAAGTTGATTATGAAGATATGAAAATAACCATGATATTGATTTCATTATTAAGGTATGAGAAATATTCTATTATTAAATAATGAACTCAAGTTTAATCTATAAATGATTTCTGGTCGTCTTTACCTTCGTCGGCTTCGTTCCATGGAAGGCAGCAGCAAATTTATTTCACTTGATATGTTTGAGGACCTTAATTTAGCAGAAGTTCTGAAAAACATAATAAATTTTAGTATAAATAACTTAACATTCAAATAAAATGAATAAGGATTAATACATAATTATTTTTGAATCATTTAATAATGAAGTTTTAGGAATGAAAAGGGTAATACATATTGTGGCTAAGTCATGATGGTTTTATTATAAACAACTCACAGAGATATTAGATGAGTTTGAGCATAGCTTTTCAAGATTAGATGTAATACATTACTTGCAGTACCTTTAGGCTTTAACTACATGATTTTTTACATAGATTTCTGAAAAGAACAGTTAATAGAATACATAATGAACTTCACTGAGTTATACATTCAGTAAATTACCAGCACAAACAATTTCAAATGTTTTTCTATTCACTCTATTATTATCTGAGATGAATGATATAACTTATAGTTAAGCACAGAGAGATTCTCTAGTTAAATTTTTCATAGGATATAGAGTAGAGCTACTAGCTATATCTTTATTTGAATTTGATGACTTGATGGTTCCATATGAATTTCATCAATCAATAGGTAAAATAACATCTCATTATTATTCAGCACATCTATTTTCTTCTGTAAGTAATTTCTGTTAGATTGTTGCATTCCTATTTTTAGAATGTCTCTATTAAATTATAATTTTTTAATGTAATATGGGCAAGGCATCTTTTATAAATGTGAATCTCTAATTAGTATTAGTTTATAAACTTGAGGACCTCCTGATTTTACTTACATAAATAGTTACCTATACTATATAGGCTATACCATATACAGTATACTGAAAATAGTAACCTACCCACTCCTGTCTCCTGAGTCTTGATTTGAATAGAAAGTAAAAAATGATAACTGATACCAATGTTGACACAGTTGACTGTTATTATATATATTTGATTGTTAATGATAAACAGATAATATTAGGTAAGATTCTGCAACCTTTTGAAGAGAAATTGTCTTTAAAAAAATAAAATCTTGGGAGACATATTAGTCATACTCTGCAGCCTGGCAGTAGGCTAGTCACAATAGTAGTGAGGAAACTGGGAAGTGGACCCATAATTTTATATTTGTTATCAAAATCTCTTTCTGACAGTCTTATCATATTATTTAAAACATTAATTATATAGCTAGGTACTTATTTAATATCTATGAAGAAAATATATTTGATCTGTTCTGTTTTTAATTTTGGAAGATGTTTCTAGCCTAGCTGACTAGGGACTTAGGTATATGAATGGTTCAGTCCGTTCTATTTTAAATTCATTAATTTTAACAGTATCAGATAAAAAGAATCGGAAAAAAAAAAATTCAGTCCTATCAATCATGCCTTCGGCAATATTTTCATTCCCTATTTACTTATTAGAACTATCGTCAGACCACTCTAAATTGGTTTAAACTGTAAAATAATGCGAGGACAACCTCCATTTTTTATTGAATCGCCATCAAGCTCTTGTGTATATATACGATTTTTAAATGGATTAAATACGATCAGATCAGTTAAAATAGCACTACTATAGTAATTGACTAATTACAAATTCATTGGTATAGTTTATTTTATCATTACATAACTATAAGTTGCTTAAATAGGCAATTTATAAAAAATAGACACAGACTGAGTTCGCGGTTTGTTTTGATTTTTTAGGACCACTTTGAACAGCTGTTATTTTCGGGAATCTGGCCTGATCAACTATAGACGGCCATGATTGTATGCGGTTTGCGGAATAATGATCGTAAACCTTAGTTCAATAATAATTTGTTATAAACTCATTTTTTTCCCGGAGCCTGGAGAGGACCTTTAAACGTTTTGGGTAAGATACGCACTACGCCTTTGAGGATTTGTGTCAATGACACGAACTACCCCTTTGATGCTTTTTGTCTGAAATACGCACTACTCCTTCGATGCTTTTTGTCTAAAATACGCATTACCCCTTTTATGCTTTGTGTCATTTTGGTGCGTTCCCGTGCTGAAGAACTCGAAGAACGTCCCTCAGTTCTACGAAAACCAACCGTTCCCGTGATGAAGAACGTTCGTCAAGTTCGTGGAACTCGACGACACGGTAGATAAGGTGCGTTCCCGTGCTGAAGAACTGCTAAGTGTAAAGTTAAGTGTTGGTACTGAAAGAAAAACTCAGTATTGGTACTAAGTGAAAATTAAGTGTAAGTGCTTGATGATAAGTTTAGAAATAAGTGAAAATTGATAATGAAATAAGTGAAGGATCTTTCTTTTTGTGGTGGCAGAGGTGAATACCTGAACGGGAAGTGAGGAGGACTGACCCGCTGAAAAGGGTATCAACGAAGCTACATCTTGATCTTGACTCGAAGAACGTTCATTCAAGGTACGAAGAACGGTCCCTCGGTTAGCGTTCCCGTGCAACCACTTCAATGTGTATGATTCCGTGGTTTAGGAATTAATATCACTAATTAATTAGGGATACACTGAAGAAACGCTAGAACACTTCATTATGGAATGTACCTACGCACTATTCTGATATTAGACTTGAATATGAAATGAGTGAGGCAAGTATTCAGGATATTCTGGGTTTTGTTGAAAATAATGAGGATGTGGAAAAATTAAAAAGGTTTATGAAGAAAATTTGGTTGAAAAGGAATTATGCTTTAGAGCGGATGAATGACAGATTTTTTTGAAAAGGTTTTGAGATCTGTAAATTTGTTGTGTTGTGAACCTGTGTGTATGTCTCTTATGTCTGTTTCCTTCATCTGTAAGGACGACAATTAGAAGAGGTAATTTGTTGGCAAGTTCTTTTGTCCCTTTCCACTGGCACTGGCAAGGGTTACAATAGGATCCACTCTCTTCCTCTGTCATAGGTAATGAGTTGTATGATTTTTTGTTCTCCCTGTATCAAGTGATTATAAAAGTTGTTATGTAGTTTTATTTTAAAAAATTTCTTCTATAATCATGTGTGTATTTAGTATTATATTTTGTGTGCCAGTCTGTATTTCGTGGTAAATTCCACCGACATGTCGGTGGAATTTTTTCACTTTTGAATATAATATTCTAGCAAAGTCGGTGGATTTTTAGCTATTTATTCCTATGTTACCATTAATTTTCGGTGGATAAATTGGGAAAATGTTGGTGGATCAGCAAAAATACTGGAAATTTATGGTGGATTTTATCAGCTTTTTGAGAAAGTCAGTGGAATTTTGTGCACCAAATACAGACTGGTTTGTGTGTATGTTGATTATCTGTGAATAAATGTGTGTTTGTGGGTATGAATGCTCCTGTCTCCCTCCTTGAGAAGGGGACAGTGTAGTACCTAAATAATTTTAAATGTGTGTATGAATGCTCCTGTCTCCTTCCTTGAGAAGGGGACTGTGTAGTAAATAATTAAAAATGTGTGTATGAATGATTGTGGGTATGAATGCTCCTGTCCCCTTCCTTGACGACCTTGAGAAGGGGACAGTGTAGTAAATACTAAATAATTTAAAATGTGTGTATGAATGATTGTGGGTATGAATGCTCTTGTCCCCTTCCTTGAGAAGGGGACAGTGTAGTAAATAATTCAAATGTGTGTATGAATGATTGTGGGTATGAATGCTCCTGTCTCCTTCCTTGAGAAGGGAACAGTGTAGTAAATAATTCAAATGTGTGTATGAATGATTGTGTCCTGTCTCCTGAGTGTTTGAGTATAGTTATGTATCTAATATATGTGTGTTTCTTTGTTTTTAATATTCGGTGTGGGTATATGTGAGAGATATTTAACATTGTATGTTATTTGTGTAGAAAATGCTAAATAGAGTTTATATTCATCTGTCATGTTTTTACTGAATATCTTTTTAGAATTTGATAGCTGTATGCTAGTTTGTTTATGGAATATTATCAATTTTAATTAAAAAAATTCAAGCATTAATACATTTTTATCTCATGCAAATTTTCCCTTGAATCTCTTGCAAGTTTCTATGTGTAAGTTTTATTTTAGCTTTATTTTAGTTTTGAAAATTTAATTTGAAAGTAAATAAGTTTTTAATCTGTAACTTTTTTATATAACTTTTTTTTTTAAAGAAAAGGACTCTGATGAATGGTAGACTTCTTTATCTGGGACTGGACCCTGACTTTGTCTTGGCCCAGATGCCAGACAGCAATTTAAGATAAAAGTGACTAAAAATCATAATGGGAGTGCTAATATACATAGCATTACTCCAGATTACAAGTCATACAAGTCATATTAACAATCACTAATTTGGTTTGGTGGGCTTAATTAATTATCAATTAATCTCAAAACATGTAATATTATGTCAATTATCAATTACATACAGTATTCTATTTAAAGCTTATAGGAAACAGTACTGTATTTAGAAGTGAGTGCAAAACGTATACGTACGTAGATAATGGAAATTAAAATTTTGATAGACCTATCATGATCTACGATAACTCCTCCCACTTTGCGAGTGGAGTGTCTGATTACCGACACGTTTTTCTAGATGGATACTAGGTATTATACTATAAGTAACTCAGGTTAGATATCTAGGTATATAAATATTTATATTAGGTATATAATCGACTAGATAAAATACCTAGATATATATTTATATTATATATCGTCTAGTTATCCCAGTCTGTTACTGTCTGTATTTGGTGCACAAAATCCCACTGACTTTTTGAAAAAGCTGAAAACAATCCACCATAAATTTCCAGTAATTTGACTGATCCACCAACATTTTACCCAATTTTCCACCAAAAATTAATGGTAACATAGGAATAAATAGCTAGATATCCACCGAGTTTGCTAGAATATTATTTTAAAGGGGCAAAAATTCCACCAACATGTCGGTGGAATTTACCATCAAATACAGACTGGACTCTGCCAGAATATTATTTTCAAAGGGAAAAAATTCCACCGACATGTCGGTGGAATTTACCACGAAATACAAACTGGTAGTTATACTTATCCAGTCTGCAGAATATGGAACATTTTTCCAAGACTCTCTGCGGAAGTTTTTGATTGAATTTTTAGAAATTGGAGATCTCTGCGGGAGATCTTGAATTAATTCCTATGTTACCATTAATTTAGCTGCGGGAGATTCTGAATCTGCTACTGAGAGTCAGAGAGTAACTGTCTCTCAAATTAAAATCTCTGCGGGAGAAGAGACACATTCTGCCAACTGGGTAGTTATCTAATTACACATTTATATTATATAATATAATATATAATCTCCTAGATTATCAGGTAATCATTTTTTAAATCCATGCTTGTTTCTAAAATAGCTAAATTGTTAGTTATTGACTATCAGCAACAACATAATATTTTTCCAATGAATTAATTATGCAGAATCACGAACACGTACATTTCAGTTTCCTGATCATAGTGCTCTCGTCTGGACGCGAACACAGACAGAAATGAGATTGCTCGTGTTTGTCCGAGCAAAAGTATTTCCAAACTCAGGGCATTTGTCGGAGTGTCTGGACGGGGCTTAACCGAGAGACTTTACTTCATACCCAAGTAATAAATCATGTCCAAACCCCCCCTTTTTTCCAGTTTGTATTTGGTGCATTGAACTCCTCTGACTTTTTATAAAATCTGAGAAATAGCTGCCAACATTTTTCATCAATTTGTCTAGTCCTCTGACATTTTTTCAGTTTCTCCTCCTTAAATTAATGGTAATATAGGAATTGATAGCCGAATATCCTCCGACATTGCAGGAATTTTTTATTTGAGAAATTGAATATCTCCTGAGATATAATTGGAATTTACCACCAAATACAATCTGGCTATTTTAATGGTAAGTTTGTGGCAGTTATTTTGAGCCCTTCAATTGCAAATGGCGAGTTTTATCTATTTTTCTCCTCAGCTACAATGTTATTTTGGAGAGAATTAATGATAATTTGATCATTTTGGAGAGAATTAATGATAATTTGATCATTTTGGAGAGAATTAATGATAATTTGATCATTTTGGAGAGAATTTGTAGAAATTTGGGGAAAGCTGGAGAGACAAATGGTGAGTTTATCTTTATGAGACATACTATTTTACTTGGCTTTGTACCTTGAAGCCATGTTCTAAAGTATGGACAAAGTCGCCAGTATATTGGTGACTTTTGAGGGGTTAAATAAGTTGGAAAACCTGTAAATAACAAGTAAATCACTCATAAAATAGTCTCAAGAGATACACATGCATCAGGCACGAAGCATAAGGATGTTTTCAAGTGTAAAATCTTCACTGGGAAGCCTAATTTCTCCTTTAAAGTGTCTTAAATGTGGCGACCTGGATCCATTTTCTCACTAAACTGGCGACTTTCCTGCCACACTTTGAAACATGGCCTTGAAGGAACGTTCTTCGAGTTCTTCAGCACAAAAACGCACCATTTTAAGACACGCACTATCTATTTGATGCTTTGTTTAAGACATGCACTAATTAACTTTTGATGCCTTGTGTCTAAGACACATTTTACTAAGGAACTGATGCTTGCTGGATAGACAGCAGACAACAGCACCACTGGACGACAAATACCCCATACCTCGAACAATAATTATAGGTATCTCTACATATAATGAAGGCACTATCCCTTTGAAGCTCTGTGTTGAATACACGCACTGTACCTTTGAGGCTTTGTGTCAGAGACACGCACTTCTCCTTCGGAACTTTGTGTCAGACACGCACTATCCCCTTTGTCCTTTGATGCTTTGTGTATGGGATGCACTACCCCTTCGAGACTTTGTGTTAAACACGCATTACCCCTTTGAGGCTATGTATACATATATCAAGCACTTATATAAACATATGTCAGTATATTTATATCAGAAATAAACTGCAAATGTACCTGTGGCTGTGTAGGGTGTATCAGGTTATTCATATTTAAATCAATTGACGATATTTTCGGTATTGGTATAATTCAAACATCATACTAATTAGGTTAAACTTCTTAACTGCAAAAATAAAGATGTTAGACCAAATGTACCTGTGACAACACCCGAGATTGGGTTTGGTAGCTACATTTGACTGCAGTATCTTTCTCGAGAAGAGATAATCGTGATTCGTTAATGAATCACGATATATTGGAGGAGAGTGCAAGGGATTGTGGTTTGAGTATAAGTAGGGAGAAGAGTAAGTGTATGGTTTTTAATGGTGGGGGTGACGTTGGAGAGAGTGTGATCAGAGGGATGGAAATGGTGGAGGAAGTTAGATATCTGGGAGTGATGGTGAGACCGTGAGTGCAACTTGCAAGGAAGGATTGTTTCAGTCAGGGAAAATAAGAAGGAAAAGATAAGGAGTGCGGAGAGAATGGTGAATGTAACCACCTACTCAGTTGTGGAGAGGTCCTGTGCCAGTCTGTATTTGGTGCACAAAATCCCACTGACTTTTTCAAAAAACTAAAAAAATCTACCATAAATTTCCAGTAATTTGGCTAATCCAACATTTTCCAAATTTATCCACCGAAAATTAATGGTAACCCAGTCTGCAACTCTGCAGAATATGGAACATTTTCCAAGACTCTCTGCGGGAGTTTTGATTGAATTTTAGAAATCTGAGATCTCTGCGGGAAATCTCGAATTAATTCCTATGTTACCATTAAAACAATCCTTAATTTCCTCCTATATTTACATGTATTTTACTGAGAACATAAGCCAAAATAGGGGATTTATTGGAGAATATTTTACCAGTTCTTGCAGTCTAGGATTTTAAATCTGCTACTGAGAGTCGGAGAGTAACTGTCTCTCAAATTAAAATCTCTGCGGGAGAAGACGCATTCTGCAGACTGGATTGGTAACATAGGAATAAATAGCTAAAAATCCACCAACTTTGCCAGAATATTATTTTCAAAAGGGAAAAATTCCACAGACATGTCGGTGGAATTTACCACAAAATACAGACTGAAATGTATTTGACAGACTACTGATTGGTAAAACACTAAAACTTTTTGGAAGAGTGTGGTGCTGCCGGGGGCGTTGCTTGCGGGAGAGGTTAGGTTATGTTATGGTGTGGAATAAGACGGAGATTGGGAAGTTTCAGAGATTGGAGAATGGGGTTTGGAGAAGGATCTTGAGGGCATCTACTTAAGCACTAGTGATAGGTCTGCAGAGCTGTTTTCCATTTGCATCCCAGTTTCAGTGCGTGCACAAAATTTAGTGTGCGCCCTGACGCTATGAAACTGGGGTGCAAATGGAAATTGCAGTGCCATCTAGTGACACCCGATCGCAATCTCTATTGTGAACAAACAAATAATTAAAATATGGCTAATGGGAATGAAGATGTGTCCCAGTCTGTATTTGTTTCACAAAATTCCACTGGTTTCTTGAAAAAGCTGCAAAAAATCCACCATAAATATCCAGTAATTTGGCTGATCCACCAACATTTTACCCATTTTTCCACCGAAAATTAATGGTAACATAGAAGTAAATAGCTAAAAATCCACCAACTTTGCCAGAATATTATTTTCAATGGAGAAAAATTCCACTAACATGTCGGTGAAAGTTACCACGAAATACAGACTGCGATGTGCCCACTACTTTCAAGTGCATATTATTAAATAGTTTGGTATTTGGTTTCTCTCCAACTTCCAAGGCTCCCGATAGTAGATAGCTACCTACCACTTACAATTAGCTAGTTAGACTTCCTTTGTAATATTTTATTCGTTCAATTTGGTTAATTTGCATTTGCTGGGTAAAGTGGTCACAAATGAACAATTATATAAACCATAATTAAGAAAATAATCGCTTGTACTCGTGCACCTAGTTCAAGAGTATGTACCAAGTCGCCAATTAATTGTTGGCTTAAAATTTGTGAAAATAATATCTTACACATACCTAAACGACTAATGAGCACTTAAATTAGATTTAAAATTGGTGACTCATAATCATAAACAGCGGAACAGCGCATCTCTGTTGAAATGTAAACAAAGCCGCCATTTTGTTTTGATATTGTGCGCTCCACGATGTAGCTATAATTCAAATTGTGTATCAGTTTTCTATTTTCGGTGTTCTTTTGTTATGAATGATGTGGTCACAACTTGTCATTTTAATTTGATGCTCTCTGACTAATTATCGCAAAAAAAAGGAATAACTATGAAAGAAACTTAAGAAAGTATGCTTCTCTCAGGCTCTCTGTGATTGGCTGGTATCAGTTGCATGCCTCTCTCTGATTGGCTGATACGCTCTCAATTAATTTAGGTAGTTATAATAATATAGGTATATTGACGACTGTCAACTTTCAAAATTGGAATTAAATTATGACGACTGACGACTGCATTACTGATTTTAGTTGACTTATTTTGAAGAAAAGATATATTGGCGACTCAATGAACATTCTCAGAAACTAGGCTCGTGCACTAACTATAAAATAATCATAAATCTTCATTCAATATGGCAGTTTGTTTACATTACGTGACCTCACGCACTGAGTTTTCAGTTTTCAGTGCACGTACCTGCTATTTTATTGGGGTGTTGAAATCTCAGGGCGTCCGAGATTTTGGATGTTCGAATCATTTTCCATTTAAACCCCAGACAATTGGGGTACAAATGGAAACTTTTTTTGGAAAGTGTGTTCCCTGACGTCCTCAGTGCGTGCACGATAGCATTTGAGGTGCGAATGGAAAACGGCTCAGGGTGAAGTAGGGTGCTCGTCAGCTCAGCTTTGGCAAGGGATATGATGATGAAGGTTAGGTTTGGTGGGTTCTTAATGAACACTGGGAATGAGGTACTGAGGGATATGGTTGGGAGGGTGAGAGGAATGGTGGTAATTCATGGATGAGAAAGATTTAGGAGTATATGGCAGAGGTGAGTTTGGACTGGGAGGCCCTGAGGGTGTTAGATGGCGGGGAATTGGGAAGAATACTTAGAATAGTTGATAGGTGGGAGGAGGGTCCATACAATTACCGGAACGGATCATGAATTACCGGAACGGACCATGAATTACCGGAATGGACCATGAATTACCGGAACGGATTTGTTTTATTGAGAAATAGTCCTTGTTAATTCGTTTAGGAATACATTAGGTCTATTTATGTTCCAATTGATATCATATTTTACCATTTTATACCCATTTCTGCTCGTATATTTGCTACCTAACATCTGCAACCTAGTCATAAACTTTACAAGAGTATATGCTGAAATTTGATTTCTTTGCATAACCTTGTTAAGAAATATTTTAAGGGGGAACTAAAGTAATTTTAATACTGCAATCAATATTATAGTCTTAATGAGAAGTATTTTGGTTTTATTTTGTGTATCCATTACTAGTATGTGTTGATATTCTATTAATCAGGATTTTCAATTTTATGCAACATATAAAATTTATTTCATATTTAATCAGGTAGTACCTAGGTAAATTCATAACTGCTATCTGTCTCATTGAAGTAATGATAACCCATGACTTAATAAACATATACATATGTATATTAATATATGTATATAATATATTAAATGAAACAAAAATATTTTAAACCTATAACACGTAATCACATAATCACGGACTACCTAAGTGACCCAGTCTGCAGAAACTGGTAAAGTGTTTGTAGAGATCTCTTATTCTGTTTGTAGCAAAATTAATGTAAATATAGGGATTAATTCAGAAGTGTTCGTAGCAAAATTAATGTAAATATAGGATATATACAGAATTGTTTGGAGAGAATATCCCAATTAATAGAGACAATGTATACCTAAATGACTTAACAAGTACTACTTCTTAATAAAACAACTCCGTTCGGTAATTCATGGTCCGTTCCGCTAATTCATGTTCCGTTCCGGTAATTGTATGAACCGGTGGGAGGAGAGTAGATGGAGAAGGGAGGTGGAAAGCAGAAGTACAGAGAGAAGGAGGGAATAAGGGGAGAAAGTCTGCTGTTCGGAGTGAGAACAAATTCTCTTAGGTTGGGATGGAGTGAGAGATTTTGGGGAGGGGATGTTGGGTGTAGGATGTGTGGTGTGGAGGAGGAGACTTTGGAGCACTTCTTGCTGGAGTGTCCTAAGCTGGTGGAGGTGAGGGAGAGATATGGGGTGGTGAGTATCAAGTCTACAAAAGATGCATGAAGTTGTGAAGTTTATCTGGCGACTATTGAGGCCTTGAAATTAGTTTCCTGAATTATCCGGTGACAATTTTCTAATTAATTCCTATGTTTTCATGTAATTTTGAGATTTTTGGCCATTTTGGAGAAAAATTGGAAATTCTTTGGAGAAAAATTGCCCAAAAAATTAAATATCTGGAGACTGATTGTGCATGCTTTGCAGACTGGGTGAGTATGAGTGGTGTGATGAGCTTTGGTGAAAGGAATCTTGATCATTGATGGGGTGTGGAGTTTTCTGGAGGAGGCATGGAGGGGATGGTGCTGCCAGGGGGTGGGGGTTGAGGACTGGAGGAGGAGGTCTCAGCCCTGCGGAAGCCAGTCTGCAAAGCATGCACAATCAGTCTCCAGATATTTAAACTCGCTTTCTTATATGTCTCCTGTAAGGAGGAGAAGATATTAAGGAGTTAGATAGCAGTAGTTGAGAAAGGACATTGGATTAAGAAACAGTTTTAAGAATGTTAGGAGAGCTCTATAAGGTAAAGTCTATAGAAAGCTGAGTGAGAGTTTTTCTGATGTCATTTATATTTCTTTTATATCTCCTGTAAGGAGGAGATGATATTAAAGAGTGAGATGGCAGTAGATGAATGAATTTTGATGGAATTAGGGTTTTGTAGTTGCATGGTGTTTTGTCTATGTACATAGATAGGCATGTATATGGGTGTGAGTGAGTGAAGGTATGTGTAAGTATATATAAATAAATATATTTTTTATTAGCTGCATAGTTGTAAATATGTATATATTTTTTAGCAGATAGCTAAATAGTCTTATGTATTATTATTTTTTGATTTTATAATATATATTATACTAGATAGTAATAGATTATAATTTTATAATATATATTATACTAGATAGTAATAGATTATAATTTTAAATATATGATTTGAATATTAAATATTTATCATATTGTCTAATTTAGAATAAGACTTAAGGTGTTTGACCTTGTTAATACAAGGCATACAAAAAACTTCTCAGTGCTCATGTTAATAGCCTACAAGATTTGTTCATAACTTTCAATGGAAAGAAAGTTTTCCTCTTTTTCGATACAGTTCATCTAATGAAAAACATTAGAAACAATTTTTTTAATCGAAAAAGTTTCATATTTCCTTCATTTTCATTTGATGGCCTTCGTGACAATGTAAAAGTCTCTGGCGGAGCTATTAGTTGGCAACTCTTCCATCAAATTTATCTATGATCTAGTGAAGAATCGGTTTTCTGAAAACTATAAAAGAATAGAATATTTTAAGATATAAAAACATAAATTCTCTATTTTTTAGCAGTGAACTTAACATGAACATGCAAGAACAAATTATTTGGTTCCTGGGAGTCTTTTGCCAATTTTAACTTTTTTTATTTTAATATTGATTAATTATTTTGAAGTCTAAATAATTAAGACTGTTTTAAATTCAGAAACAACAATTTCCTTGTCTGGATCCTGTCTCTGTCTTGGTCCAGATGCCAAGATACAAACTAAGATAAAAATGATTTATAAAAAGCATTACTCCAGCTTACAAAATTACAATTGCATTGTAAATAATGAGTTTTTATTTTTTTTTATTTTAGAGTCTTTTTAATAATTTTGTTTCAATGGAAACTTAGTGCTGATAATAAAGCAATACTGGGAGACCTGTAACCTGCCATATTCATTGAATGTTTGAGTTAAAGCCGAGGGACATGGTAGGTATCAGACAAGTTGTCAACCTAATTGAACCGTTAAAAGAGTGTAGAGGAGGAAGATTTGTAGCTAGAACAAGGGAAACTGAAGTTGCTAGAACAAGGGAAACTGAAGTTGCTAGAACAAGGGAAACTGAAGTTGCTAGAACAAGGGAAACTGAAGATGCTAGAACAAGGGAAACTGAAGATGCTAGAACAAGGGAAACTGAAGATGCTAGAACAAGGGAAACTGAAGATGCTAGAACAAGGGAAACTGAAGATGCTAGAACAAGGGAAACTGAAGATGCTAGTACAAGGTAGCTAAATTGAAGATGCTAGAACAAGGGAAACTGAAGATGCTAGTATAAGGTAAATTGAAGATGCTAGAACAAGGGAAACTGAAGATGCTAGTACAAGGTAAATTGAAGATGCTAGTACAAGGTAAATTGAAGATGCTAGAACAAGGGAAATTGAAGATGCTAGAACAAGGGAAACTGAAGATGCTAGAACAAGGGAAACTGAAGATGCTAGTACAAGGGAAACTGAAGATGCTAGTACAAGGTAAATTGAAGATGCTAGTACAAGGGAAACTGAAGATGCTAGTACAAGGTAAATTGAAGATGCTAGAACAAGGGAAACTGAAGATGCTAGAACAAGGGAAACTGATGATGCTAGAACAAGAGAAACTGGAGATGGTAGAAGAAGAAGAGAAACTTAAGATGGTAGAAGAAGAAGAAAAAAGAAACTGAAGATGGTAGAAGAAGAAGAGAAGAAAACTGAAGAAGCAAGAAACGGAGAAGTCTAAGACAGTACCCAAAATTGTTGAAATTTCGCAGAAAATGGAAATTAATACAATAATGAAATTAAAACTTGTTAATAACTGTAAACCTGAAGTGTTAAGTCAGATAATTGAGGAGAATGGATTGATTGGATTAGGAGTTGTTCAGCATTTGATAGCTTTGGATTATTCAGGTTGGATTGATTTGTGGAGATATGTAAAGACTATAAGAAGAGAAATAAAAAAAAAAACCATGTATTTTTTAAGAAAGATAATATTGGATTAAGATTTGAATAATGAAATGAATATATAAACAACTTGTAAATATGTTTGAAGAAAAAAAGGTATTAAAAAAATTATAATTTTAAAATTAAAAAAAAATTGTATGAATGTTTAGGAGTATCGATTTGACAAAGTTTGTACTTGTTATGTCTATGTAACGTAAATTTCAATTAATAATTTTTTTTCTCTGCTTCTTTCACGCTTTGAGTCGTCACATGCTTGAACTTGTCTGGAGAGGAGATATCAGTGATGTGCTAAGTAACTTAGAGTCTCAACTGGAACTGTTCTCTAATCTGAAGATGTGCTACTACATTCATCTAAAACTATGTTCACACCTGTTCAACTTTCCTTTCAACAAGCGCACAGTGTTGAAAGGCGGTACGTATGCGTCAGTGAAAGAAGGCATGCGCTGTTGAATGGTAGTTTTCATGACGCATACGTCTATTTCTGAGAGAAAAGGAAAGACGCACGAGTCCCATGACTGGTGGGACTTCTTGCGCTTTTTGGTTCAATTTTTGAGTTGTCTACACTGAACGCATTTCATTTAGCGTGTCAAAACTTAAAACAATGTGCCCTCACGCTAGGATAGTATCAGTAGGTAGTCGGAAATTTGAATAATTAACCCTAGAACGGTTACATAGGTGAAATTCACCCCTCATTTTTAAGTTTTTTGAAACTCAATGTTTTGAATGTATGTTGTGACTACAGTGATTGTGTGAACTATTTCCATTAGGTTTTTTTCCTTAGCCTAATTCGGAAAAATTCCTTCCCCAGTTACCATTTACGTGTGTTAATGCCATATGGGTGTTATTACATACATATTTTTGTAGGGGGGTAAAATATTGAGTGATAGCAATCAGTCAGAGAATGCTCCCATCACATAAGAATACACACGCAAGAGGATAAGAAGATAAGGATTATTATATTTTTTAGCTAGCCAAAAAATAATATAACTTCCTTTTAATGATTACTTTTTGTTATGTAGCTAATTCTTACATTTTTGAAAGAGATTTTTAATGTACTTCTTTAATTGTAATTTCCATTTTAGAAAGGTAGGCACAAAGAAGAGTTGTATTTTATTTTGTATCTTAAAAATGATTGATTTCGCTCATAAGTATTTTTATTAATTATTTTATTTGGGTGAAAAACTCCCGAGCCTTCGTTCTATTTTAGTAAATTGGAGGGTAACCGTTCTACGGTTAATAGGTTCCATAGTACTTCTGTGGAAGAACCGAAGCAGCGAGTGTAGTTACTCTATGAATATGTTATTTATCACCTTCGCAGAATGCGGGAAGGTAATATTTTAGCAGTCGTTTATTTATTTATCATCTTGCTATTCACTTATCTGAAAAACTTTTCAACCAAATTGCCTGAAATTTGGTGAAGTGATTGGTCCATGTCCAGTGACCTGCTGGTAGAATTTTAGGAATGACCCGGTCAAAGGTCAAGGTCATGGTCAAAAAGTATTGCACCATATTGCATGAAACTTGGTGGGACGATTGATCAATATACAGGAACCATTTTGTTATATTTTTGGAGCAATCGGGTCAAAGATCAAGGTCAAGGCCATTTGTAACTCGATAATTTAAAAAGTATTCAACCAGATTTTTTGAAATTTGATGGTACAAGTGGTCTATCTACAGGAACCATCTGTTAGAATTTTGGGAGCAATCTGTTCAAAGTTCAAGGTCATTTATAACTCAATAACTCAAAAAGTATCAAATCATATTGCATGAAACTTGGTGGGATGATTGGTTATTATCCAGTTAGCAGTTTATTAAATTTTGGGAGAGAACGGGTCAATGCGGCGGTGAAGGTATGCTCTCTACAAAGCGCACCTAATCTAGTTTCTATTTTTTCACTCAACAGTGTGTCAAATGACTTTTCTTCATATATTATAGCTATCGGTTATTTTTATGCAACTGTTTATAATATGAAAAATGTATGTAATTATTTACACATGAAAATACTACTATTCATAAAGGTAATGGTAATCGGTAGCAATCAAATAAGACTTTGCACAGAAGAGCACTTGCAACATTGAGAGAATGTTATTTCTCCTGTGGTCTTGATATTTTAAGTGAGACACTCGGCAATAAAGTTGAAACAAATCTGACGATCAGATGTGGACAGAATCTTCGTGCCTCTTTCTATTCAACTTAAGGCATGCGTCAATGGAAAATTGAATTGAAAGTTGAAAGGAAAGTAGAAGCGCTAGTTGAAAAGAAATATGAACAGGCGTGGACATACCTTAACCATTTTCTGATGAAAAGATATTTGGAGTTGAAGCTGATTGAGAAAGCTGGTGAGGCCATGAAGAGAATGTCAAGATGCAAGAAAATTGTCAGCATTTCTGTAAGTAGCTACCCTTGATCAATAATTATCATTTAGATTCCATATCTAAAGATACTGCTTGATAATTTGATATTTACCCATTGCAATTTTTATTATTTTTTTCTAGTTTATTCACCCAATTTATTCAAGTTAGCTAATGAATTTTCTTATTCTTCATTCTTTGGACATAAAATTCTAAAAATATATGAGGAACGCACTGCACTCTTTGGTGAGTTGTTTGTTACATTTTATTGATTTGTAGTATTATATTTACATAAATATATTGAGATCATTGATAGTAGCATTAATAGAAATATTTAGCTATTACTCATTTTTATCAATCATTTCGTCAAAATCTACAATTAAGATTTTTTCATAATAGGTAGCTAGCTGCGATAGCTAGATTCATTCTTATTTATTAATATAAAATTGTTGTGGTGAACTTTTTTTTTTTTTTATTCTGTTGAAAATTTATAAGTTCCACATTTAAGTTACGGTACTGATTACTATCAACTTTTTTTGAAGGCATTTTACTTGCTTTATTTATTAAACTGGCTGCCAGGTTACATAACAGAATTGGAATTATCAAGCCTCTATGAGTTAATATTTGATAAAATTGAAACCATTTTCAAATTATTTTGAGACAAAATATAACAATATCTTGACCACAAATTTAGATACTATGTAATGATGAAAACTTGATTTGGGACTCAGGTGTGATCAGAATACTCTCATTGCGAGACACTGGTTGTACGGAGTTACCTATCTAACAAGTAAATCATCTACATAATGACTCACTGTATAGGTAATGATAAAAACTTGATTTAGGTCTCAGGTGTGATCAGAATACTCTCATTGCGAGACACTGGTTGTACGGAGTTACCTATCTAACAAGCAAATCATCTACCTAATGACTCACTGTATAGGTAATGATAACTTGATTTAGGCCTCAGGTGTGATCAGAATACTCTCATTGTGAGACACTGGTTGTACGGAGTTACCTATCTAACAAGCAAATCATCTACCTAATGACTCACTGTATAGGTAATGATAAAAACTTTATTTAGACCTCAGGTGTGATCAGAATACTCTCATTGCGAGACACTGGTTGTACGGAGTTACCTATCTAACAAGCAAATCATCTACCTAATGACTCACTGTATAGGTAATGATAACTTGATTTAGGCCTCAGGTGTGATCAGAATACTCTCATTGCGAGACACTGGTTGTACGGAGTTACCTATCTAACAAGTAAATCATCTACCTAATGACTCACTGTATAGGTAATGATAAAAACTTGATTTAGGCCTCAGGTGTGATCAGAATACTCTCATTGCGAGACACTGGTTGTACGGAGTTACCTATCTAACAAGCAAATCATCTACCTAATGACTCACTGTATAGGTAATGATAACTTGATTTAGGCCTCAGGTGTGATCAGAATACTCTCATTGCGAGACACTGGTTGTACGGAGTTACCTATCTAACAAGCAAATCATCTACCTAATGACTCACTGTATAGGTAATGATAACTTGATTTAGGCCTCAGGTGTGATCAGAATACTCTCATTGCGAGACACTGGTTGTACGGAGTTACCTATCTAACAAGCAAATCATCTACCTAATGACTCACTGTATAGGTAATGATAACTTGATTTAGGCCTCAGGTGTGATCAGAATACTCTCATTGCGAGACACTGGTTGTACGGAGTTACCTATCTAACAAGCAAATCATCTACCTAATGACTCACTGTATAGGTAATGATAACTTGATTTAGGCCTCAGGTGTGATCAGAATACTCTCATTGTGAGACACTGGTTGTACGGAGTTACCTATCTAACAAGTAAATCATCTACCTAATGACTCACTGTATAGGTAATGATAACTTGATTTAGGCCTCAGGTGTGATCAGAATACTCTCATTGTGAGACACTGGTTGTACGGAGTTACCTATCTAACAAGTAAATCATCACCCTAATGACTCACTGTATAGGTAATGATAACTTGATTTAGGCCTCAGGTGTGATCAGAATACTCTCATTGCGAGACACTGGTTGTACGGAGTTACCTATCTAACAAGTAAATCATCTACCTAATGACTCACTGTATAGGTAATGATAACTTGATTTAGGCCTCAGGTGTGATCAGAATACTCTCATTGTGAGACACTGGTTGTACGGAGTTACCTATCTAACAAGTAAATCATCTACCTAATGACTCACTGTATAGGTAATGATAACTTGATTTAGGCCTCAGGTGTGATCAGAATACTCTCATTGCGAGACACTGGTTGTACGGAGTTACCTATCTAACAAGTAAATCATCTACCTAATGACTCACTGTATAGGTAATGATAACTTGATTTAGGCCTCAGGTGTGATCAGAATACTCTCATTGTGAGACACTGGTTGTACGGAGTTACCTATCTAACAAGTAAATCATCTACCTAATGACTCACTGTATAGGTAATGATAACTTGATTTAGGCCTCAGGTGTGATCAGAATACTCTCATTGCGAGACACTGGTTGTACGGAGTTACCTATCTAACAAGTAAATCATCTACCTAATGACTCACTGTATAGGTAATGATAACTTGATTTAGGCCTCAGGTGTGATCAGAATACTCTCATTGCGAGACACTGGTTGTACGGAGTTACCTATCTAACAAGTAAATCATCTACCTAATGACTCACTGTATAGGTAATGATAACTTGATTTAGGCCTCAGGTGTGATCAGAATACTCTCATTGCGAGACACTGGTTGTACGGAGTTACCTATCTAACAAGTAAATCATCTACCTAATGTCTCACTGTAGCTATAGGTAATGAAAACTTGATTTTGCTTCATATTGGCTTCAGTTGTGATCAGAATACTCTCATCGAGATCTGAGGATATCATATAAGCTGATGTTACAGGGGTGAAACTTGGGTCATTAGAAGATTGCTTCTAGCCTCTAGGTTAATATTATGCTCAAATATTATTACAATCCATGTGAAATTTGCAAAGTTCTGAATGTTTATGTATTTTGAAGGCATTTTACATGCCAATCGCTTCATTGCAGCTTTGAGAAAATGCAAAACAGTGGACGATCGACTGCTAGCAAAAAGCGAAAAATTGCAGCAGGTCTCGCAGGAAGGAGGTCTCTTCTAGATTTATTCAAAGAACTTAGAATGCGAAAAGAGAACTTTAGTTTATTTTGTGGAGAATCCCAACACCAAGATAGTGAGAGTTGAGCAAACGAGCCTTTTTCCTCGTGGTATGCAAAAAATTTGCAGCCAGGTCATAAAGCAGCTTAATGACATTAGTGCCTCCATTTTTGACAAGGCTGAAATTGGACCTATATCCAGACAGACCTGAATCAATGTCTAAATGAAATGGCCAAAGCGGTTCAATGGGGACCTGTAGAGTCCAGTCCATTGACTCCCAGATGTGATCGAGTGTAGTCAATCATGAAAATCATCTAATGTTAATATGATAATGGCAAGTCATCCAGCCTAGGTAACAATTAGCCATCTAAAAATTCAATGTTGGGTTGGTTGGTTAGCTTCACACCCTCTGCTACTCGGAAAGTTTCAATTAACCTGTCTCCTACGATGCCCGCTCAAACATTATGACACCACCCTCTTGTTGGTAGGGAACCCGTTTTGGAGTAAAAGCTCCAGTAGGCTCCAAACACTAGGCCTTCCATCCTAACCATGGATGGCAGCTTTAGCCTCATCAGTGAAAAAAAACATTTGAAAGTTTATTTTCATGTATTTTGTATCTGTGTAATGCCCTTTTTCTTAATTTTTTTGTTCACAGGAGGCATGGAGTTGGACTTTAATCAAACATGTTAATTCTACTTTGACATTTTGCCATTTGTCTTTTTTTTTTGCTCTATAACTTGGGACAGGACATGGTTAAGTAATGAAGCACACTGGCAGGTGAAAATAGTAAGAGATCACAGGAGGTCAGTTGCCCAAAAAACCATAACCACCACTATCCTTTCCACATTCTCCTAAACTTATCTAACAGTTGCTCCAAAAATGCATCTCCGTAAATATATTATGGTAGCTAAGCTGAAGGTTCTAGGTATATTCCACCCCAGATATATTCCACCCCTGTGACAATGCTCATTTGGGTGACAATAAATACTCAATACTCAATTTTATCATAGTAAAAGGGCCGACTATATAAATGTGTAGACTGTAGTTCACTTCTTTTTTAAATATAAAATATGTACCTAAAAATCCGAGGTTAGCATACAAATTGTTCGGACTAAATGTTTGGTTCGGAACAAATGTTTGGACCAAACTTTTCAAAATTGAGTACAGAATCGGTACATTTGGATAGAATCGGAATCGTTAAAAATCTTGGTATCGGCCCATCACTACTTACACTGATATATTATGATGACATGTTTTGGTGTATTGTGCAAAATATTCATTTGCATTGTTAATAAACTATAAGATATAGATAAATGTTAAATGTAGCTAATTGAATACTATAAATCGTTAAAGGATCTTTAGCGTTCACCGATATGATTATTTATAGATTGATGTTATTTCACTAGTTTATTGTATTACAATTTATTTTAATTAAATCAAAATTATGGAAAGATGAAGATTTTTCATTTTTATATACATTTTATGGATAATTTATTCGCAATTAGCTACATAATTTTGAATTTAGATGAAATAATAACTATAACAGTTTTTATTATCTAATTATATTCATTTAATGTTTAAACATGTATAAATAATGAATAGAGTAGGACTAAAATTCTATTTCTGTATCTCTAGATTGATATCATTATACCACTAATTAAAAGCATAGGGAGTTTAATTAAGAGTAACCCTCACACCAATATAGTGTGACAGTTAATTGCCTACCGTGTTGTGGGTAAAATGATAAAATCTAACCTCTAACCTTACTTTTAATGCACACTCATCTGTGCATTAATTTCCCCTCCCCATCAAAAACTTCATGGTTAAGAAAATGTAAAAAAGCCCTTGGTCAAAAACCACCACTTTTTACATAAAGTTAAATTACCAAATTCAAAATTGAATAAATATAACCATCAATACTGTATAACATCATCTTACAATTAATATCGTTGTTGTGTTGGAGATGAGGAAGAAAATCAGCTTGAGATTGGAAATCTAAATACCTCAACTGATAAATACGTTCACACAACCTTTCCTTCTGCTGTTTTATCACATGTGTAG